>VWZP01001416.1:37730-76531 GCA_013396995.1 Dicaeum eximium | reverse complement strand
TTTGGAGGATGCAGCCTCTTTTTATCCCAATTTCTCAGCCGCATTTCCCTTCTCTCTTTCCCCATTGGCTGAGGTACTTGAGAGGTACAGACTTCCCAGAATGCATGATCCCCTCTAACCCTCCTTTTTAATTTTTAATTCTCATGGAATTTTAGGGTTTTCCCCATTGTTCCTTTCATCTTTCAATATCTAGTTTAATTTATCAGCAAACCTACAGTTTATTTGTAAAGGCAAATATCCTTTCAATTCATCAATCAGTGGAATCCTTCCCATTGTTTCTTTTATCTCTCGGTGCTAGTTTTCTCTACCAGCAGACCCACAGCTTGTTTGTAAAGACAAGTCTGGCATTCTTCTCAACACTAAGATTTACAAAATCTTTTATTCTTCAAATATACCCCCTCTGACCACACAAACCCTCCTGTAACTTAAGCATCTTTATATAACAGCAGTCAATTGCTCAATTAGCAGTTATTAAATCACCTGTTTACCGTTTAGGACAGCCCCAAACTGACGGGGAATGAAGACTGTGAGCATCAGCAGCTGCTAAATGAGCTGTTAAACCCCACCTGCAGGGGTTCCTGTGGGGCAGGAACCTCTACTTGTTCCAAATTAGGCTACCCTTACTCAAACTACCTATAGAGCTAATTTTGGATGTCAGTACATCCACACAAAATTATGGCATATTTTCCTGGTATTTCCTTATCTATGCTGCTCTCCAAAATATATTTGTATCTAGTTTGAAGAACTGCATTTTGTTTACAAGTACATATCCTTAGTGTGCAAAGAAAACATGAAGTTAAACTTGGGTTTGCAAGACTTCTTGACATAACAACATACTTGGAATACTAGAGAAACTCAAACCAGCCCGTTCAGTAAGGGACCATTAACTAAAGCAGAAGTTCTTGCTTGCAGGCTCTCTCTCCAGGAGAACAGCATTTTGCTTTTCTTGTAAAGCAGCTGAGCAGTTGTAATCTGTAGGTCGTTATTGCAATGATTTGTAGTCACTTCTCTCCTGATTTGAAATCATTATCAGCAAAAGTATAAAAGCATTACAGAGCCTGCCAATTAATTTCAGCAAAAATTTCCAGTAAAGATGGACTGGTGGAAAGCCCTGGCCAAATTCCTTCTCAGCTCAGAGAGAATACAGAGCAGGAAATTAAAATGTGATGATCTGAGCCTGTCCTTGTTTTCCTTATACAAGTTTCATCACAGGACCGCCATCACAATTCCTGTCTGGAGAATCCATCAAGTAGCAATGGCTTATACACTTCTATTCAAGAAAACTGTGCCAAACTTCTTCAAAAACCAGCTGCCAAAAGTTAGATTCCTGTCTGTGTTTATATTGTATGACCCATATTTGATTAGCTCCAATGGGTTTTGGTTTAGAGGCAGGAATTACAACTGCACAAGGTTTTAATTAGATATGAGGTCACTCTGCCCTTTCCTGAATTCCAGCCATTTCCTTGCATGCTCATACACAAAGTTGGAAGCTTTTAGGGAGGCAGAGTGAAACATAAACCTCCCCAAGCTAACAACAGATAACTAAATCCCCAAGGTATCATAAGAAATCATTTCAGCAGGAGCAGCCCCTTGCCAAAAAACCGGAGTTTAGCAGGTAACTGACAAGTGTGCACATGGTTGAGTCATTACTGGCTGGTAATAAAGCGATTTTAAAGAGCTGCAGTGATTTTCACATCACACATGACTGCTACAGTGTGTCTTGCCAAATAGTAATAGAGTTTTGTCTAAAAATGGTGTATTAATTTCCAGTAATAGTAGTACATCCTCAATATCAGTTTAAGAAAAAGAATGGAACAAAAAGCACATCTGATGCCCATGAAAATATTTTCTTTCCAAATCCAATTAGTCTCTAAAATATGCCTTGCTGACTAAATTCTGGCATCAGGCTAAGAAACAGTCTGAACTTACAAGAGAACAAGAGATAAGACTAATTTTCATAAATTTTGTGGTTCAGTACATTCAGTTTGTACTGCAGCTTTTTCAGATTTGTTGCAATTTCTGCTCAGCTCAAGAGTGTCTTACACAAAGGAACTGTCTCACCTACAGTCTGAGCTCACCAAGCTCATGGAGATGGACAAATAGAATTTTGTATACTTTCTCCTGCTTATCTTTCACTTAGTCCAATCTTCAGCATTCATAGCATTTTTAGTATTTGGTGCAATCCACAAATACTGCCCCTACTCCTTAAGTTCCCTTTTCTCTCACAAAAGGAAGGAAAAATGTTTCTGTGGAGAAAAAAGAAATTTCTTTGCAAGAGAACACTAAGCCCTACAGCCCTTCTTTTATATGTACAGCTCAAAACTATGCAGCAAACCCTGGCTGTAAGCACGGGCATTATAAAACTAACCAATTCATCCTCAAAGGAACTGCTTGCCAAATTTACTAGTCCAAAACCAGCCTCCCATTTCCTATTCCACTCTAAACACGCACATACTTGTAAACAAGAAGTTATGGCGCTCTGCACGCACATCTTAACTAGTATCCTTCCTGATCTTCTCAATGTCTATTTTCCTTTTTCTACCTCTTACATTTCGCTGCTACCATTCTGCTGTCTTGCAGTTATGTTCTCAAAATAAATGACCTCCAAGTTTTATCTTTCCCTTATTAGAAGAAGGACCAGTTTGTGTCCTCCTACCTAACTTATTCTTTCATCTTTCCTCTTCTATTGCCGGGATTACTCAGCTGATAATGAAACAACAGCTAAAACCTCACAGCCTAAACCAGCAATTTTAGTTTATCTTGACCTGATATGCTGCACATCTTGATAGGGTCTTGGGTGCTGGCAGGTGAGTTCTTATCCCTGCAGACAGCTGAAGGCAGATACTGCTGTATTCATCCAGAGAATGAGGTCTCTGCTCTTCAGCTGCAATTACATGACTTTTTTCACAGACTTTGGCAGGACTGCAGTGGTTCCATGTTTTTGTGATGAGTTTGCTAGTAAAGCTAGTCATACATGCTAGAAGAAGTCACTCAGACCTTGAATGCATCCTTCTGTGTAAGATTCTTAGTTTCATCCCTATGAACTGAGGATTAAATAAACATTTTGGTTAATAATGTAAAATATTAATTTTATGCAGTGTAACATTTCTCAGATAAGTTTACCTGGAAAGAATGGCCAATGTTTACACCATGATTAGCAAGATAAAACCAGAAAATCACAAACAGGAAAAAGTTGTTATATTTTATGGGTTAAACAAGTCTTCTGGCTCATTCTCTGAAAGTTAAATGAGTAAGCACCTTGCTTTTCTGGCTACAAAATAATGGGACTGCAATTAGACAACAAGCAGAGGGCTGTAACAATATGGTCTTCTTGGAATTAGTTCCTTACAGTCATCAACTATATCTGTGAACAGGTTGCATTTCATGGCTCAGTATCTCTATGGCAATGATTATTCATGAGGGCTCTATATTAAATCCACAGGGACTAAGGAAATGTTAATAAATATTGGCAGATAAGAGAACCTCCCTGAAGACACTCCAGCAGGGGAATTGCCCCTCCAGCTTGGGAGCTGCTGGACCTCTGGACTGTAGAAGCTTTGAAATGGCTTTAAATCCCCAGCCACTGTGATGGGGTCATGCCTGAGAGGCTGTTCTTGCCAAAATAACAAAGCCCACCTTGCTTATTATTATTATCTTTTTATATGCTTTTATTTGTCACTAGGTGTACAAGCAGTTCTCCCTGATAAATTGTGGATGTTTACTCTCATGAAGACAGAAGAAGAATCTCTATCTCACTCACCCTTTCCACCCTCCTCCAAAACAGAAGAGCAACTCCTGCCTGCAAACCATCCTGTCCTTTTCTTGATGGTTTTGGGGGGTTTTGGGTTTAGGGGGTTTTCTTATGTTTGTATGGGTTTTTGTAGGTTTTGTTAAGGTTTTTTGGTTGGTTTTTTAAAAATCTCTTTCCTTGATGGTCAGTTTCTCAAATGTGGCTTATTGCTGGTAGGAGGGGGTGGGGGTTTGGCTTTTTTGGTTTTTAATGCAGTCCAAGTGTGTCCTCTTCTCTTGCCTACCTGGAATTCTCTGAGCTTATATGAAAGAATTTTCTTCTCTCCAAACAGTCACCATGATGCTCTTTATGTCCAAAAAGCCTTCCCTGGGTTTCAGAAAGGAAGATGTCTCTGGCACTGAGCCTAGAGCCACATGAAGAAAACAAGCCAATGACTCCTCATAATTCTTCCTTTGCTTTCCCTATTTACAGACAAACTACACAGATGTTAAGTGGGACCATCTTAAATCTTCTGGTCAACATAATGATTTTGCACAAAAGTGTATTAATTTTCCATCTTAAACAGCTACCCAAAAATAAACTAAACAATGCTTTTAGTCTTCAACTTTGCTCCAGTATCAGAGGGCTGTTATTCAAAAAACATCTCATTGGAAGGAGGCTTTATAAAGCCTCTTCTGTCTGGTTACGAGAAGAGCTGAGATTCAAGACACAGAATGTCTCTGAGAAGTACCACACAATCATAAGGGAAATGGAAGACAAATGTTTTGGAAATGAGACAACAGTTATCTTTTCCTGAGAACTGGAAATCCAGTCCTTGAGGTTGGGTCCTGTTAGGAGAAGGCCCTCCTGGACTCTTTAAGCAAGTTTGCCACTAATATGTAATAACTCTAAGCAGCAAAGCTGTACAGCAAAATATGACTGTTGGCATTTCTACACAATGAGAAGAAAATGACACATGACAGAAACAGTGCATTTTTGAATTTTCAGTATCCCCATGACATCCATTTACAGCAAATCAACCAAAACTCCCATGTTTATACCACCAAAGCCAAGCTAAAATACATAGTCAGTACAAACCAGATTATACAGTGCTGTTTACACTCTTCTAGGCACTGAAAACTTTCTTGCATGAATGTCTGCAGGTAGTTGAGAACTTCTGAGGCACGTGCTGCCTTATTAAAATTAGGAGGCAATAATTCTAGAGGACCAATCATATTCTTACCAACTTTCACACACATCCCACAAAGCTGGCGCTTCCACAAAATATTGGGTAGCAGATTTGGTGTCAAGTTGTTCTTTTAATGATGGCTTTCTAGTTTAAAAAACACCCAGACAATGAGTGTACCTTATTCCTGTTGTAGCAATTCTCACATTCTTAGAGCAAGCCTGGAGAGGCAAGAGCACCCTCACTGTCTGGTTTGGAAAGGAATATTTTTCAGGTCATTCTTAGAATATATTTGGAGAAAAGGAGTTAAAACAACACTCTTGTTATTATATTTTGCTTCTTTCCCACCAAACTTGCAAGAAGAAACTTTGCTGGAAAAGAAGCTCTGGCAGCCTTCCTCTCTCTGCGATTTTAAATCTACCTGTGGTCAATCCTTTAGATACTGCATTGCAAGAGACAAGAACATTTAACTCAAGCAGCCCTAAGAGCCTTTAAGTATCATACTGGGAAGTTTGTTTTCCACTTTTTAAATATGAGACTGGAATATTTTAGCATCTTCCTGCAGTGAGACTCCTTATCTCTTTTTGATTTTGGAATGCATGCAATCAAAATAATACTACTGTTCTCCAAAATACCTTCTAAAAATGTAAGATATACATGCCTCTTGGAGCTTGTGCCTCTACTGTTTCTTCCCAGGGACTGCAGGAATGTGAGAGCTTCAGAACTGAAATCTTTACTGCACAAGTGGATTTCTTTTATTTTTAACAAGCACCCCAAATACAACTTGCTGTGCTTTGTGTATAATAAACATTATAATAAACTACAGCACTTCAATTTAGCCACTGCAGCCTGACCACAGCAGGACCCATGACAAGCTCAAACCCTGCACCAGAGATGGGATGTGCTGTTGAAGCCCCTGCTTTCTGAAATGTACCTGCAACCCTGTCTGTAGTGCTCAGCCCATATAGCATGCACACAAAAATATTCCTTTCATATTGGACCCTGTTAGCCAAGCCTTTGGGCCATGCAAAGTCCTTCAATAATACTTACAGCCCCTGTCCCCAGCTCCATCTCTCAATAAAATGCAGCTGAGGTCACCCCCACCACCTGCTCTGGCAGCTTTGCTGGCCAGCCAGGATCCATCTAAGCAGTGCTGTTGCCTGCCTGTGCTGAGCCTTCTGCTCAGCCCCAGCTGAGGCTGACAGATGCTCTTGAAACATCTGTATAGGCTGCACTGCACTGGGATTCCTGACACAGCACTTGTGACTTATTGCTTTATTCCCAAGAGCTAGTTTGTTATTTTGGGCGGGGGGGTTGAAAGAAGTCAATAAATAGGACAAATAAATCAGAAACACAGGCGTATTTTTATTTGAAGGTTAAAACCTGGCCATCTCACAAGTACTCTCAACTCTACCAAGTGTAGTTTAATGGTGCACATAATGAAAAGAAAAAAGAGTATTTTATGTCATCTGTATCCATGGTGAAATTTGGTGATCAGAAATACGGAAAGGCTGGTGTTTTCTCCTTGTAAAGGAAAGAGATAATAACTGGCTTCTCCAGGGTCCATCAGTTCAGGGTTAAAAGGAAATGTTTCACACAGCAGGGAAGTTTTTTGAAATGTTTTCCTTGATCTAGCTGTGATGTTGGACTTTTTTTTTCTTTTAATAATTACACAGTCCCAAGGAAAACAAAAGGAAAAGTCATGATTCCAGATGCAGACTAAACATTGTGCCATGGGATCACCTCCAATCTTTCAATACAACTCTGTTTTTCATTGTTACAAAACACAGTTCTGAAAACTAGTTTCATTCTTATTGTATCAATTATCACCAAAAAGGAGAAGTCACTTGATGAACAAAATACCTATCTTTTCTTCTAAATGTCTGCCCCTTAGAGTGTCTGTTGTAGGTGTCCCAAACTCCAGGGAAGGAATTTGCACAGGATTAATCTCTAAATTTCTTCAGGTATAATGTCATCCAGCAAAGGCAGTGCAGGACATAAAGATGCACTGACAGGAGCTTTACCCTGAAACTTCTTCCCATTGTTCCTCTCAGGTCAGATCCAGTGACTGGGAAAGGGACAAGAGCATCAGTTTGGCGCTGGAGTAGCCAGCTGAATCACACCCAGAGGCTACATGAAGCTCAGACCCAGAGCAGCAAGACCATGCCCTGCAGAGGCAAATCACCATTTGGTGTGTTTGGCTGTCAGGTGAAACACCAGCCCTCCACATCCCTTTTTCAGATGCACAGGGAGTAGGGCTGAGGGACAGCTGGCCTCTTCCAGCAGGGACGTCTAGGAGTTATAGAGGCTGAAATGGCTCATGTTTAAAGTCACAAATGGTTGTTCCATCCCATAATATAAACATGGTTCTGTAAACATATTTTTTCTCTTTTGCAAGAATTAATTGTCAAGCAACTGCCCCATTTTTCTTTTTCCTTCTTTATTAGTACAGTAGTTTTCATATGGAAAAGATCAAGATGAATCCAAACTTCCCACCCTCAGGATAGATTAGTCCTTACAGTGTGATAAACAAACATAAGTGACTTCTTTCTTTCTCCTTGAGGTAAAATCTTGCTTTGCCTGCCAGGAATGGCAAGTCCATGGCTGACATTTCTTCCAGTCTTTTTTCTGGAATATGACTTGCTGAGATCAACATTTTCATTGCCTCGTACATCGCAAAGTTTTGACATCTACAACACAAAGATATAAATTACCAAGCTCAAAATAAATCTCTCTGATGGAGAACCTGTACACCTCAGAGACAAAAAAGTTACAAATGTTATAACTGAAAAAAGGAACTGTTTCCCAGTGAAGAGGAACACACGGTTGTTTGTTTCTGCCCTGTCATTGCAGTGATGCTCATAGCTGTAAAAGCAGTAAAACACTCAGCTAAAATGTCATTTTATGTTGAGAAAGCACTGAAAATCATCCAAACTTTTGATGTGCATTTAGGCACAATCCCATGTTTTTTTAAAAGGAGTGTTTGATAAAAAATGAGGTATTGAAAGAGATGAGCAGATTTGGCAAAGAAGAAATGCAGCAGCCTGGTGTTGCAAGGTGCCTTCTTGACAGGTCCCTGTTTACCCTGCTGGCATGTCTTTCCCATCTGAGGTGCCATGGCAGTGCTTTTTCCTCTTCTTAGACAGCTGCTGAGGCTTTTTCTTTTCTCTTTTCTGCCCCTGTCTCCCCACAAATAGCATGAATCATTAGATTTGATATATGCCATAAGCTATGAAACACACTAATGGATTTTTTGCATAGGGACCTTCCTCAGCATCCTTTGTGCCACAAGTCCTGTTTCATAAACAAAATAAGGGTGAAGCTTAGCATACGCCATTAGGTATTAGTGCACTGCTAAGGGTAGGAATAATCCAATGTCAGTTGGCAATATTTTAGAAAAACACTGAAAAAATCCCTCTTGATATCCAAATCAATAAACAAAAACCTATTGACACTTTTCTTGCAGGAGAAAAAAAAACATCTGCTGTATTTTCTCTAAGGGCTTCTCTTGCCTCCAAGGCTCTTTGCATATTAATGCAGCCGCCTGGAAGATTTTCTATGTAGCCTGCAAAATATTTCAAACATATGAAAAAATATCTGCAGTGGTAGACTTGGACAGCCAACAGAGTCAGCTGATGTCGCTGGAAGGACAGATATGGTCACTGGCTGCAAGACCAGCTAGGAGCCACTGCAAATCCAGCCAAGGAAGATGGGAAGAGCTCACCTCTGTACCAGCTGTCTGGTGACTGCCATGGAGCCTGGCAAAGTGGAGGAATAGTCTGGGCAGAGCACAAAAGACATTCTTATTGAGATAACATATCCTATTGAGATATTATCCTTTGAAAGAATCAGCCTTTTCTACCAGAAAACCAATCAGCTGGGACACCTCCAAACAGCTCCAGTATCCAGCTGAGTCATTCATGTTTTTCTATCCACCTTCCAGCTAACTACCTCCAGCTAAGACAACACATGGAGATTTTCTACCTCTGCATGTAGCATCTCTTGGTGAGCTGTACACAAACTGCCAAAAATAGGATGTCTGTCAGCAGCCGCTGTGGACTGTTTGTAATCATCCCTTGCTGCTTATTAAACACAGGCTCCTAACCCAGCCATTAGATGTGGTTTTGTTTCTTGTAAAAGATTAACTTATTTTTCTCACCTCTTTTATTTTTAACCGATAAACATTTTACAAGTGACAGGATACTAAATAATTTTGCTTATCTGATTTTATCTATGCCACATCTCCTAAACATACTTTGAGCCAGGGTAAAATTAGAAAGAGATGTTCTAAGTTCTTGGCACTTAAAAACCTCTCTTTTGGCTCAGCTGACAGGACTAACTGGACATGATTATTTATACAGCTGTGGGAATGTTCATGCTCCTATTTAACCAAATAAAGTATAGGGTCTGAGTTAGCAAAATCTTACACACATGCAAGGTCCTTACTCGTAGAGTTTTCAGGGGTAGATGCTTTTTTAAGCCCTAATTTTGTGGTGGTCTGAGCAATAAATAAAATATATTAGGGCACAGAAAATATCACAGTGGAGCAGAGCACTGCCTTCTATAGCCCTACAGTCAGTCTCCAGAGGTGGTGAAGTAAACAGGTTGGGAAAGCACAAAAATCCAACTGTTTTCTTGCTCTGTTCCCCTCACAGTGGTCTGCATTGACAGCTGTTACAATAGGGATTTTAGAGCATCCCCATCCTTTTCAGCATCTCTTTGTGGATCTGTTGTCCATGAATTTACTTGAACCCAGTGACTGACCTATCCCCACAGCCTCCCATGGAAGCCAGGTCCAGATAATCACTACCTGCTGGCTGAAGACAGGTTTGCTTTTATTCTAATTGCTCTCTGTTCTGGTTTGAAAGCAAAACCAGTGAGACACTCCAAGTCAGAAATACAATTTAATAGGGAAAAAAAAAATACATGCAATAGTACAAAACAAAACCAGTGACAGAATCAGAATACAACCTGACACCCCGCTAGTTAGGGTGGTGGTAGCAGTCAAGGCAAAGTGGTCTTGTTAAAGCAGGGATCCCGTAGAAAAGGTCTGGTAGCTCTTCTCTGGAAACCAGTGGGTAAGGGCAGCTTGTTCAGTCCCAAACCCCAGATTGTATCCAGGTGGGGATGCTTAGCTCCTCCCCCCTGGGCGGAGCATCTCACCATG
This sequence comes from Dicaeum eximium, assembly GCA_013396995.1. Lineage (NCBI taxonomy): Eukaryota > Metazoa > Chordata > Aves > Passeriformes > Dicaeidae > Dicaeum > Dicaeum eximium. The sequence goes on along the minus strand of VWZP01001416.1, from coordinate 66,448 downwards.
GGCTGGTACCATTCTATGAGTCACCCGTGGGTCCTTGATTGCCCACTAAACAGAAAGGGCTCCCAGAGGGAGTTATCTGTGAATCATGCAGCAAGGCATCGATGGGCCCCTTAACAGGAGATAGCCAGGGGAAGGAGGCAAGGAAAACACTGCCCCTCCTGGTTTCAACACCTCATGAAGATGGTGATAGAATATACTTTTGGGCACATCTTTATATGGTAACCTAGGACACTCTCTTACTGCTTGTATCAAGTGATCTCCTAATTGTAGTTTCACCTCTTTGGTCATTGTAATTTCCCTCTTTGCACTGTCTCTTTCCTCATGTTAGATAAGTCCAAAACAACTGTCCTTTAGTACCCATTTACAGACCTATTGCCCATGAACATCCCAGCTCGCTCCTAGCAAGAACTAAGGCATGAAGTAACAAAAAAACATGGAAGATTTACCACCACCACATTTTTCCAGTGGCTTTGAACATGACATTCCAAATAGGGCAGCAATGAAGTGTCAAACACTAATTACCTGGTAATGCTTTTTTGTTTTGCATCTTGAGCATTTGCAACATTTCTTGAGTGCATGCACATTTAACTACTGACTAAAATCTGGCTAGGAAAAATTAAAAAAGGCAACAGGAGCAAAAGCAGTGTTTCAATAGTTCACAAAATGCATGTGTAGAAAATGGAGAGTCCCTTGTGCAGCCCTGAAAATGGCATTGGAGTAACTAAGGAGCTAGCAGAAAAGAAGCTCAATTTATCCAGGAGCTGATGAAAACTCAGCCTGGTAATGACTGAGCAAAGGCTGACTGTGGCAAAGTAAACAACACAAATAGGTATCTTTACCTAGAGAGGGTTTCACCTCAAAATGGTTACAGAAAAAGAATAATTGAAGCTCTCAGTCTCTCTCTCTCTAAAACTACCCTAAATTCTAAAGAGTACAAAATGCTGTTGTCATACTCTGAGAACATTCCAGTTCAATTTGAACTTTGGTTGTAGATGAGGATAATTTCACATGCATTTGAGTCTGCTTTGTGAAAAGGTTGTTTAAAAAAATATACCTATTTAAAACCCTCAAGTGGATTAAGCAGGAAGCTCAAGGTAATTACATTGCTGGATAAAAACATTAATACGTTCCATATATCTTAAGGAAAAGAAGTCCCTGAGCATGTAAACCCTTGCTAATTAATGATAAAGACATGAGACAAAAACCAGAAAACAACAACTACTTCTCCAAAAAGTGATGCATGTCAAGGCAGCTGCATGAGTTAGTACAATGCAGTTTCTCCTACATTGTTCACCATGAGTTTAAAACTTCACCATGTTCCTCAAATTCATCCCAGCATTCTGTGATTTGTGGTTTGAGTCAAAGCTAATCATTACCCTCTAGGAAGCGGGTGACAAAAAGCAGGGCAAAATACAGGTCAATATAGAAACTTCTGAGATTGCAAAATCTAACAGTCATCTGTTGCTGAAAAAATAACAGGATGCTTTGCAGATAATAATTTCTTTGAGATTTCTGAAAAAGGGTAGAAACCTAACTCAACTCTCCTTTATTTACTCCAGAAGAGGTTACATTTCAGACAGGACTATTTTAACTCAGAGTCAGTAAAGCACAACAGTTTTAAAGTTCATTATTTTTGCAGAAAGAATGTCTGCTGGCATTTACATTATCTACTTTTTATACTCTTGCTAAACAGTATATAATTTGTTAATGCAATGAAACCTCAATTATTATTTGATCTTACTGATCCAGTCCTCAGATCACACTTTCAGTTACATGCAGCTTATGCAGAGCAAAGTTAGTGAGGATAAACCTATGGTCCATGTTAGAATAACCAATATAGGCACCTAGAAATTTTCAGGATGCTTCATACCTTTCCATTTTCCCCAGTGTATTTACAGGCTGAAGGGAAATCTTGGAGCTGTTTGTTGGCAGCTTTTTTACCTAGGAGAGCTCACAGAGCTGGAAATTGCTGTAAATCTGCTAAACGGTACCACATGACCAGGTCAGTACAGGGGATTGGGGAAAACATTCTCAGTATCTTGTCTCATTATCCTTTGGGTAAATATTTATAAATAAATATCCCCTTAAACTTGAGCAATTGTGAATGGTAATAACCTGCTGCATTTAAAAGCTTAAAACATTGGGCCAGTATTGCTATGTCACTGAGGGTTTGAAAAAAAAGAAAAAATAATTACAATCAGAGCAGCACAGAACACACCATTCTCAGAGTGGAGAGAAAACATGAAAAGTAAAATAATAAAATAAAAATACAGAGAGGGAAATATTCAGCCTCATTATTCAGAAGGCACTTTCAGAAGGCACTTTCCAGCTGCCAGCACCACTTCAAAGCTCTTGCTAAGCCGAGGAAGTTCATACACAGGAAGAAAGAAGCAACAGATCAATTTCTCGACAGAAGAGAAGCCATGAGTGCACACCTGTCTGGGAAGGGGACAGGGTCCAAAAGGGAGCTCTCAGCCTTGCAGGGAGGGAGCTCTACCCAGCTCTGCCCTCGGACAGCGACACAGACCTTGTAGGGTGACAGCCAGCTGTGACCAAGAGAGCACTGGAGCCAGGGCTGCCGGGACTCAGCCCAGCTGAGCAGGACTGTTCCACACAGAAGGTGCTCCTGAGCTGGCTGCAGGAGCAGGTAAACATTGGGCAGCACAGACGCACAGTGGCAAATGCTCCTTTCTCACCCCTCCATGCAACCTCTTCCCTTTCTGGCCATGACCATGTTTGAGTACACATTTGCAATGTAGATTTTCGATCATGCCAGGGAAAATGGAGGTTCATAGAGTGCAAGGAACAACCTGAGTGCTTCTGAGGGCTGCTCTGCTCAGAAGGGGTCCAACCATAACAGGAGGTTTGCCAGAGGTGCCAGCTGGCTGGGTCATATCCTGCAGGAAAGCCACACAACCACGTGTGCCACAGCTGAGAAATACTGCTTTCCTCCACTACAGCCATCATGGTAACTGAGCTCCATTGACAAGACAGCCAGCACAAACTATAGCAGACACACTGCAGGTCTGAATGTACCTATTCTTTCCTCATTGTCCTGGGTTGGCTATATGATGCTTGTATCCCAAATCGTTCTGTTTATGCTGGATAATAAGTTTTGCACCTTTAAGACTGGTTCTGAGAGAGAAGAGGGAGAGAGAAGAAGCACAGAGTTTATTATAGAAACTGTACTTGCTCCCCCACATCCTGCTCCTGGACTGTGTTGTCTGCAGCATGGACAGACAGTGGGAGAGAGCTTTTCTTTGCTTTTAGTTAGTTTTACCTAGCTGAGGCAGAGAAGTTCCCTGGCTTTTCTTTTTCTTGGAACTGTTTAAACCTGCTCTGGACTGAAAACCCAGAAGAGCACTGGAAGCTCACATCTATGGCCCACCGGGCTCAGCCTGGGCTGCGGCATTTCCAACCAGAGGGACTGATAAGAGACTGAGTAAGCTGAGCTACAGCCCACGAAGGGGACTTTATGAGTTTGTCATCTCTTCAGAGTGGTGAGAAGTTTTATTGTTTAATATTGTTCATTTTTTTTGTGCTGGTGAATGCTTTGCCTGTTAAATAAACACTTTTTCCTCACTTTTCTCCAAGGAAATATTTTCCCAAACCAGCTGGGGTAGGGACCATTTGAATCTGCTTTCTAGAGGAACCCTTTTAGAGGTTTTCTCCCAAATTTGCCCTAAACCAAGGTACTGATCCACTTTCCCCAGTTCAGAAAGGACTCGCTGTACCAACGTTATAAATATACATTGATTCTTCACTCAGAAACTTAAAAGCAAGCAGACAGGCAAGCAAAACCCAGTCTTACTAGATTTTTTCCCATGAGGGAGGGAAAAAAAACAGGGATGTAGTTTAATAGAAACCTGTTGATTTCTCAGCTGCTGATTTTCTCAGAAAAAAGATTTTTCTCTTTAAAAAAAAAAGAAAATGAGCTGGCTAGTAATGCACCATAAATGTAAATGAAAACTGGCAAAGAAAACAAAAGTACCTCGTTTTGAGTGCATTTTGAGTTGTAAAAAAATAAGCTCTTGTTTCAATTTGTTTTAATAGAAGCAAACTAAATAATTCTGGCAGACAGAAGATTTAGTAAATATTATTCATAGTACCATGCCTGTATGATGTAAACCCAAAAGCACAGCAGAGAACCTCACCAGCTGAGCCTCACCTCACCTCCTTCTTTATTCTCCATTTAGTTGCAGAGAAACTATCAATGCAAAAATACCCTCTAACTTCAAGAAGCTTTCCCTGTGTTTAATCTGTGTCCAGTTCCAAATCTCTCTTCACTTCTTACTTTGTATGGATTGGAGTAGTTGTCTGAAATAAAGAAAATACATATGCAAAGAAGGAATAATTCCATAATACATGGAAAAAATTGTCCTCATTCTCCTGTAGGCAAAGCAACCAGAACATAATCAATACAGTGGGCATTAGTTATTCCGTGGATATTGGTATAAGACACAGCAGAAGGTAATTTCCTCTGGATAATTTTTGTTCTTCTTTTCATTACCCCTTGCAATTTACCTGTGCATCCTATGATTCCTAATATGTTCACATATATCCCAGAGAACTGATGTGAGCCCTCCTGTCCCCTGGTTTCTTTCTCAGTTATAAACTTGGCAGGAATGTTCTCCCAGCCTTCAAATAACCATTTCTGTTGGAAAACTACCAGAAAAACAAACTTACTTAAAACAAAGACATTAGGTAAACAACTTGATTTAAAAAATAAAAAAATCCATAGCAACTAAACACCAGTTTAATGTTAAATGTGAAATAAGTTCACCATTCCAGAGCTTGAACCACAGCTCACGTGTCACCCCTTAGAGCAACACGCATCATAACAAGTACTGAAGGATCCTGTGTTGGTGTGTTTACGAACTGCCACACAGTTGGTTTCTTTTTCAAAAGAGTTAAGAGAAGCTTCCTGAAAGGAGTAGATGAAATCACAGCCAACATCACAGCCAACATCACCCTTCTCTGCACTAGTTCATCTTGGAAAAGATTAACCTGCCTGGAGAGAAGTGTTGAACAGACGTTCAACTCTCCTCTCTGTCACCTCCAATTAACCTGTCCCATCCTTTAAGAACTGGCAAGATCTCCTTTTTCCTTTTAAATTATCTATTTGGTACATTTAAGTACTTATAGCTAGTGAAGAAATGATAAATTTTTGTTGATTATTTTGTTAATTCAGGTTTCTTGCTCTTTTTCCTCAATGATGCATGAATCTTTTAAGAGCATCCTTGAGAAATACCAAGTGCCTAATGTAGAGATCTCATCACAGCTCCTAACTGGAGGCTGTGTCACAGTGTGGCACTGACTACAGTCCCTTTTAAAAGGGGTCTGCCAGAACAGTCAATGAGTTATTTGCAGCCTCTCAAAATTCTGAGTGCAACGTGTAGTAATGTACAGTCATGCTCTGACATTTTCTAGCACTGCAAGCAGCCCAGAAAACTTTTCTTTAATGCAAAATTACCTATCACTGCTGTTTGCTGTGACAGTAAGTGTTCTGACTACATCTAGCACTGCAATATCAGCAAGGACAGCATTACTAATTTCTGTGGAATTTTACCTAACATTCATTCAGACACAAGAAATAACCTTATCATTCTCTCCACATATTTTTATAGGACTGGACCTGTATTTTCCACATGGAATGATTTACCTAAAGTCAGCTGTGAATTGCTCTGCTCTGAAAGCCTGTTTGAATGCTGAACTAATAAAAAAAAAATTCTAGAGGAACCATGTACCTGCTTACAGGGCTTGGAGGATTGGGACATTATTTTGCAACATTTGTCACTAAGGGAATGACTAAGATGTCAAGGTACTTGGCTATGTCTGTCTCCCAGACTGCCCCAAAGATGCCCTGGTAATGGTCTGACCTCCTCAGTGTACTCTTCAAACAGCCAGGAGGGAATTTCCACACTTTCATGAGGACAAATTTCACCCTATCCTTCCTTTCTCTCCCAGCCTGCACTCTGGGAGTAGCCAAGGGTGTCACTGTGGCATTAATAATCTTGTACAAGGAACCTTCATTCTGGTCTTTTCTAACTCCAGAGAGTTTACCCTACAAATTTTGAAGTAGTTTTTGTCAGTATGATGTCTAAAAAGGGTGTAAGGCTGCCCTTTCTGAGATGTCTCCTGACTTTGATAAGCAGATTTGCTCAGACAGTGCTTCCTCTCCTCTCCATTACCATGCAGCCTTTATCACATCTCAAAGACATTCATTACCTTTCTACTCTTCACCAAAAAGCCTATGCTGCAGCACTGAAAGTGATAAAAAGAAAATATCACCCTAAAATAATTTTAAAGAAATGAAAAAATTTCCACTGACAAATTTGATATTTTGCTACTGTTTTTGTTTTCCACTAAAAAAGTGTAATTAAACTTCTGCTAGTTCTACCCAGCATGGAGATCAGGGTGTCCCAAAAAGTGGGCTTTTTTAAACTTTTACACCCATTGCAAAATAAGAAAGAAATTTTATCTTATTTTGAAAGAAGTACTTGTTTTCACTTCTTATTTTCAAAGCTTATTTAAATTTGAACTTTCAAGGTGCTTCACAAATGGTTATACTCCTATACTCTGATCTCTAGCTATCTTGCTGCTGTGCTCCTGACAGTGTTCACCTGTGGAAGTTGTAAAAGGGAGTGATTGTCTAAGCCACAGAGACTTTCTGAATCAATGTCTGACTAACACCATTCAGGTATTTGCAGAGACTTTCATTAACATGGATTAAAGAGCCATAAGGGGCTGTGTGCTGACTGTGTTACATGCAGATAATATGATAAAGATGGTGCCCACATCCAGATTTAACAAACATATTTGATTGTTTAATGTCCCTCTACACACCCAGGTTAACAAATACAGTCTTTGGGGAGAGGGGGAGCATAAGAGGTTGCAACTGGAAAAGGACATGGAGACAGTGTTCTGTATCATCTCTCTTCACCTGAGATGGTGTAACCCAGTTTGTATCTGCTAAGAAAACTCCATTGTTAAAAATACCCTGCTTCTTGCTAAGCAGTTTCCTTTCTGTATTGACAAAAGGCATAAGGAATTTGAGAATGTCCTGTCCTTTAGAATGCAGACTATATTAACAGGTCTCCTTTCAGCTGTTTTTGCAGAAGGGACAAAGCAGATTTGACACAAGCAGGACAGCCATCCCTGCTTCCCAGGGAACCTGCTGTTCCAATTCCTGCCTGCTATTGTCCAGTATCCCCTTCAAAACCAACATTTCCAAATGTCCAGGGGCAGAGGGGGAATCATAATTTAGGCTCAATGCATAAATTCATATTCTTTTCACAGCATCACTAAAACAGAGACATACATATCCACACAACAGCAACCCTGTATGTAGACACACAGTCCCAGCTGATCCACTTGACAAATTTCAGCTCTATTTTTAGAACTTTTATAAACTAATGTCAGTGTTTATGTAAAACAAATTGGCTGAGGGCTGATGAGCTCTAAGAGAACTCTGTCCAGTTTATATGTTACTCAGAGGATTTTGCTGCTAAGGGAAACAAGATCCATTTGTAATGAGATATATCTTATTTTTTATTTAGAAAAGACTGATTGGTCCAGGTTAGTGTTAATCCATAGTAGCGCTAAATTTAGATCTAGAAATGGCTTCTGGTGATTTGCATGTTTTGAGCTTTATGGCTGGAAAATAATACTGGGGGAAGTACAACAACCTGTCAGGTACAGGCTGCAGGGCCAGAGTCAGAGAATGCAATAGCTTGACTTCAGGAATCTTCAAGCAATTAAAACAACACAAAAAAAAAAACAAAATTAAAAACCCAACAACAAAAAAAAAGTCCAAAGAAAACAACACCCCCTACTACATGTAATTGAAATTCTAACAGGAGCTAGAAAGGCAGAATGCAATGAACACGATTAGTATTACTCTAAGGGTTTGAGTGAACTTCTTTACTTATTTAAAAAAATGAGAAAGAGTGGCAATTTTAATATTCATAACCATAATATTAATTTAGAAAATTGTGTCCTACCACATGGCCTGGGCTTGGCTGCTGTTATTCAGCAATGCACAGCACAAAGCCTCCACTGGCACCATAGCTGGGCACCTCTGTGCTCCTCTGTACTGATGCAAATCAGTCCTTGCACTTCAGAGAAGACACAGCCTGAAATGGAGGTATGAACAGAGGGTCACAATGTGGTGTGCTTTGCTGATTTCCTGTTCTGATGCTTACATGAATCATCTCACAGCACAGCACAGGATTATACAGCTGTACATTCAAGAACAATAAAAATACAGGAAAGTTCACCTGTGTCATTTGCAATTTGCATTACAAAACAAAAAGACATGGCTCAACATTTTGTTCCTTCTTTGGAATATGATTTTTCAGATAGTCACAGCTGAGGGTTCAATAAGACATCCCTCAAATAATTCCCATGCACAGTTTGAACTACCATCCAAAGCATGTTCTACCAGCCTGGCTTTATGAAACTCAGCTATAAACTCTGGACCACTTTTCCTGTGTCCTACCAGCCAAGTAAAAGAAAGAAACAAGGGTTGGCATTTCACAAAATGCAGACACGGATTTAAGTATCATACAGTGAGAACAACACACTGGCGATTTCAAAAGATCAGCGTAGCTATTGTGACATAGAACATAACTGAGATGGAAAAATCCTAATCTTCTCTCTGGGATGTTTATTGCCTGTGTTACAGTCCTTTGTACATCCAGCCATCCCTGGTGCCCATAGGAATTGTATAAGCAGAAAAAGAACAGAACATTCTCAAGAAAGGCTCTGAAAAGTGAAGTGTGATCTCCAGGGTGAGCACTTGTGCCATTAAATATCTGACATCAGATTTTGCTGCAGGCAGTGGCAAATTTTTCACCGACTTCAATAGCAAAGTTTGGGCTCTGGGCTCTCTCCTCCCACCACTTTCCCTTGGCTTAATCCCTTGCCAATGAGGTCAGTGGGACAGAAATAGACAGAAGCTTTAAGGAGCACGTAAAGGAAAAGCTTGAGCACTATGTTTGCACTTGTCCTCAGCTACCAAGAGCTTCCCTGTTTCCAAAGGCCAGAGGTCAGCACACCCACAGGCAGATCTGCAGTGCTGCTCTGGGCACTGCTTGGAGTCACTCAGCCCCGTTCCCAATGAAAGGCATCACAGCTTGGAGACATTGATTTTCCAGTAGCGCTCCGCATTGTGCTATGCTAACACACCTGATCCTGTGCTGCACTTTCAACCCAGGGCTTTTCTTTACAACCTCAATTCCTAATTTTCCTGGAATTTTCAATATCCTCTTGCAAGACACATTCAGAAAGGAGAGCTAACAACCTGAGCCATTTTGCCATCTTGCCTTGAAAAACCAGAAATTGTTAAAATGAAGTACTGCTTGGGTTTGGTACCTTTAAAACTGCTCAGTGAGCCCAAACACTCTGGCAGGCAGTGCAGCCACTCAGGGCCACTTCATACCCACAGCACCTGGGGAAGTTCTCAAGGGGAGAACTTGGCTGGCCCCCTTCCAGCAGCCTCTTCCCTTCCATCCCAGACCTGACTGGGTCCTTGCACAGCACAGAGGTGACACTGTGGGAGGTCAGGTGCTTTTTCTCAGTCTTTCAACATAAATGGAAATCACGTTTTATCATGCAGCTGTGTAATTTATGTCCTGGCAAAGGCAACTGTCCCAGCCAGAAAACACACCATGGTGAAATGAAAAAGTATTTTGTAAAGTGTCTCTTTTACTGGAAAAAGCAGCAATATCCATTCTTTAGAAGTGTAATAAATATATAAACCAAAATATACCTAACACAGCTGACAAAATTTAATTTTAATCTAAATAGTTTTAAAACCAAATGTTACAATAAGATTTTTTTATAAGGTCATCTAACCTCACAATTCTATATTCAGCTTAATGTTTTACCTGGTTTTTTCCACACTTGAAAGATATTACACAAGTTATAACTGCCTTCCTTAACTGGTACTTCCATTTTATGGGTTTCTAAAAGAAGCAATTAAAAGTTTGAAATAGAAAGTATCGGATAAATACATGATTCATGCTGCAATTTTCCATATGCTGACTGCTGCCAACTTTACAACTTGGCAGATGCTGGGAATATCCCAGCTCTACCTTTGCATTCCTCTTCTAGGACCAACAAGAAAACATTTTGTCAGGCTTTAAACATCTGCAGGATCTTTGGTGTGCTATGGGTAAGCTCCCAAAATATAATTGCTTGACCAAACCTTACTGTATCTTGCTAGACTCTGAAGTTTCCTCACTTCCCAATAGCTTGCACATTTTCCTCCATTCAGCTTTGAGAATCAGGTGAAAGAAACTCGAAACCAGCATCCAAACTGCGGAAATCTGCAAGTCGGGTGGCAGGTGGGGACGTGCTGTTCTCCTTTGCAGATCATTTGATCCTTTGCAGGGGCTGCAGAATGGGGAAGGCCAGGGCTGAGTTTCCCTGTGTTATTCCAAGCCTGTCTGTGCCAGGCCTGCACGTGTGAACGGTGTTCCCGTGTGTCACAGGCTGTCCTGCAGCCCTGGAGCGTTCACAGCTCACCTGGCCCTGGCTCTCCATGCTAGTGACAATGGAAGCGCTGCAAGGCAGTCAGCACACACCCATCCATCGTCCTGGCCTGCCTGCCCCACTCTTTGCTTTGGCAACTTCACAGAGTTTCTGGAACAGATGCTTTTACAGTACTTAATGCCCTACTCTTTCCATTCTTTGTCCCATGGTAACCATCCTCACAATAAATCCCCTTTATGTACATACCATATACAAGACTAAGAGCTACCTGTTGCAAAAATAATTTAAAGTGATTTGTTAAAATTTATAGGATTGAAGTTATTTTCCGATCTATATATATACTGCAAAGTACAACCAGAAGCACTGAAAAGTTGTTTAAATGCTGACACAAATTAAATGGCATTCCTTTTCCCCAGACACCTAATTTAAAGCAAAATGCTCTAGTGCAGCTTGTGAGTGTTCAGCAAGCAGAGGTTGTAAGGACACAGTGATTAGCTAAAAGGATCAGACATTTATGCTACGTGATTGTTTTGAAGTCAGCTGGCATTTTGGGAGTCGGTCTCTCAGGCCATTGCTTTTTGTGGCAGGAAAGACAGGCTCTAGGGTACTGTGGAGAGGAAGACACATGCACAGAAAAGAGCAGAAAACCAGGGAGAGGGTAAAGAGAAACTCACATAGTTCCTTAATCTGAATTGTTTGGACATGGTACTCTCCAGCTGGAGACTGCTGAGAAGGACTACATGGCCTTTTCAACAAGCCGAAGGCTCGAGTAAGATTCTGCAACTTCAGCTTCCAGTGCTGGGATTCATTTACACAATTCATTGGTAGGTGGCAACACTGCTCAGAGCTAAATCCTGTGCAGACACGGGGTGGAGGATCCACGGCCTGGGTTAGCAGAGGGGTGATATCAAAAGCGCCGTAAGCTCAAACCTAGAGCTACTTCAATTTTTGAAGAAATATGGCTAAGTCCGTCCTCTTTCGCGTACTGGCCACGCTCAAAAATCTGAATAACCTTAAGAGAAACACCTCCAGTAGAGCAGGGTATGTTTTTGAGTGACGGAAAGGACAGCCAGCCCTTTGGCGGTGCGACACGCTGAAAGATTTCCAAGAAGGGGGAGACTGAGGAAAAACTAAATAAAGTGGGGAAAGCAGACGTGACGCGGAGGAGAGGCAAAGTTTGCTACGCTGGAGAAGACAGGCAGCCGTGGTTGGCGGGGTGCCGCCCTCAGCCCAGCCCAGCCCGGCCCGGCCCGGCCGGGCCCCGCCCGCCCGTGGGGCCATAAAAGCGGGTGCGGCGCGGGCGCGGCCGGATTGGCTCGGCATGCAGAGCGCGCTGCTGCTGGCGGTGCGGCACGGCGGGCGCATGGAGCGGGGCGGCCGCCGTCGCAACGAGCCGGAGGAGGCCGACAAAGGCAGCATGAAGAGAACGATGTGAGTCCCCCTGCCCGCAGGGACGGGAAGCGTTTTCCTTGCCTTCAGGGGCTGTGGGTGACTCCCGCTGCAGGAGCCGCCTCAGGGAAAGCGCTGCTATCTAAGGCTCTACGAGCTGTCATTTTTAACGAGCATCTCTGTCTTCTTTCTTCCAGCATTAAAGACTGGAAAACAAGACTGAGCTACTTCCTGCAGAACTCTTCCAATTTTAACAAAAGGAAATCTAAGAAGGCAGGGAAACACCGCAACTACTTCAGGTAAGTTATGAGAAAGATACTCTGTTTAAATAACTTGAGTGTTCTTCAAAAGCAGTAAAGCTTGAGCAGTGTAGTCTGATGTTCTCCCTCTCTTTCTGCAGACCTTCCCCTGAAGAAGCCCAGCTGTGGTCAGAAGCCTTTGATGAACTGCTTGCTAACAAATGTAAGTTTGTTTGCAAAAAGTAACATTTGGGAGCAAAAGCAAGGAGAAGTTTATATGTCTGTAAGAGTTTGCTTCATTCCATATCAGCATTGTACCTCTCATGTAAAGAGCTTTGATTCTGGTCTTGCAAGTTAAATGCTTTTAACGGTTTAAAGCCAAAATATATAGAAGTGGCTTTTTAAAAAATATGTAAGCTAATAATAAAACAAAGAATACCTCAGTAGATTTCTTTTTTCTTGAAACCCCCATAGCTAAAATCATACCAGTCAGCTTGGCTTTGCCAAATGGGAAAAGGGTATTTGTTCCCTGAGTTCACTGCATAAGCAAAGCAAACACTTTCGTGTAATGTGGGAAGGATGCTGCAACACTGGTTCAGCGATCCTGGGGGTTTACTGTGGCTCTGCAAGAAGCAGCATTCACTAGCAAAGCAAAAAGAAATAAAACTACTACTTGCTCTTTGAGCTTGAGTCATCCTTTCCATTAAAAGAATATTCCAGAGTACTGTAGCAGTCATATTAACTGCAGTGTAAAGGTTAACAGAGGAGGGCTTAACTAGAGAGAAATGTTTTTTTTAATGCATTCTCAGGCATCACATGAAGAAATATAATCCTAGAAATGGTTTCATTTTTTGTTTCCCTAAAAAATGGCCAACTCAAAGTAAAATCTCCCAAGCTATTAAAGCATTAACTTGCTTGCAAACATAAACTAGGGAATTTTTTTTATTGCCATGATAGTGCTGAAAAAAATAGACCTACAGCAAAACATTCTGGTAGAAACTGATGTTACCAACAGGTAAAATCAAGATTCCTGAAATAGTTAATTGATGCTGAGTATTTTTTTCTTTCCTTAGATGGTCTTGCCGCTTTCCGAGCTTTTTTGAAGTCTGAGTTTTGTGAAGAGAACATTGAGTTCTGGTTGGCCTGTGAGGACTTCAAGAAAACAAAATCACCCCAAAAGCTGACATCGAAAGCAAAGAAAATCTACAATGACTTTATTGAAAAGGAGGCTCCCAAAGAGGTAAAGAAAAGCTGCTTAAACATAAATGCTCTGTCCTATGAGTTCTCACAGCCGTTACTTCTTTGAACTCAAGATATACATGTCAAACTGCATTGTACATAAGCTCACTGTTAATGTCTGGGTCTAAATACAATTGCCTTTTCATCAAGCTGGAAAATGGCACAAGCAGTGTTGCAGAGAATTTCCATTTTAACTGAGAAAAGACATATCTGAATTAGTTTTGGTTTTATGCAAAATAAGAATTTTCTTAAAGAAAATTCTCCAGTAATTTGACCCTGCAGTAATGGGGTCTTGCCTTTTTCACCTCTTCAGAAGCTGTACTGTGTATTACTTACTTGAATTCTGCTCTAAAGAGTAATGTTCCTCTTTCTCTATTTCAGATAAACATAGACTTCCAGACCAAGAATATGATTGCGCAGAACATCCAGGAAGCCACCTATACCTGCTTCAGTGTGGCGCAGAAGAGAGTTTACAGCTTAATGGAGAATAACTCCTATCCGCGGTTTTTGGAATCTGAATTCTACCAGGAACTGTGCAAGAAGACACCTATCAGCAGAGCAGCCCAGGGCACATGAGCAATGGAGAGGAGGAAGAAGCAGCCTCTGGGATGGCAAGGAAGCCAAGTCACAGCTCGTGAGCAGCATCCTGACCGGTAAGGCTGGGGCACTGAGCACTCAGTCTGTATGCCACGGTGCAAGGACAAATACTGACTGCTGCAGACTTGATGGCCCAGAGTAATGCTGTTGGAGGGTGTTCTAGGCAGGTGGCAGAAGCGTGGCAGAAGCGTGCCAGCCAGCTGCTGGCACTGCTCTTCTCTGCCAGTACTGGAGCGAGAGGTGGTGGCTATGCAGGAGCCCTTTTGTCACGGCTGAGGAGTGATGCGGCAGGTCTGGACAGAGCTTCCTTCTTGTGAGCAGAAGCTGCTCTCTGCACCTGGACACTGCTGGGAACTTGAGTAATTGGTTGCCTATTTCTTTTTCCTAAACATCCCCCAGCATTGCTGTTGTCAGCGGCTCAGTGTGCTCACATCAGTTCTGTTACTGCCTCAAGCTGCCAAGAGCTGTGTTGGGTTTCTGTGCAACCTCCTCACAGTAACAGCACTGTGAGGGGAGGAAGGGATAGAATAACTCAGTTCCCAGAGGAACAGGTTCTGCAGCTAAAGTATGCAGGGCTAGGTTGTGTCAGCAGGGCTGTTGGGGCCAGACTGATGGCGGAACTTGGCCAAGACGAACAGGAGCTGTATAATATTATATTTATATATGGATTATGATCTTGTTGAATGCTGCAATGTCATAATTCTGTCTAGAAGACAGCAAGCTTCAGTGAAGTTCTATTGTTTTTAATAAACTATTTTGGTACAAAGCTTCTTTTGCCTAATATGTGTTGCATACACAGATATACGGTATCTGGCACTGGACTCCAGACTATGGGGATTGTGGGCTCTGGGTGAGATCTTAATAGGGCTAATTTTAAAGCAGTTAGTTCTTAATCTATGAATTGAGTTTTCTGTTTGGGTTTTATCAACAGAATAAAAACCTCCAGAGCTTGAAAGCTTAACAGGGAGACATGTTCAACCACATCCCTGTCCAAACACGTCTGTGAAGCCGGTCTCTTAAGACATGCAAGGCACACATTCAGCAACCCATGATGCCAGAGCAAACAGAGCAGCAGTGCTGCTGTAGCTCACAGGATGCCATTAGGAACACAGGCACCCATAGTACTGCACTTGCTCCTGCCCAAGACCTCTGCTTCAGAAAGGGTTTAGGAGGACTTTAGTACCACAAAACCTGTGCAAAGTCAGGAGAGGCAATAGTAAAATACAGGCATTTGACTCCTGCTGCTGTTGAGCCAGGTGCGAGAAAGAAAGACTCCAACTCTCAGAAGGCAGCAGGGCAAAAAGGGGAGTTTATTACGAACTCCGTGCCTTTTATAACATAGTTCGCTAAGGTGAATTATGATTGGGTACAAAAGAACTATAAAGGAATATCTCTCACCTCATTGGTGAATAGAGAATATCACTCCTTGAAGGACAAACTGTTACAAACAATAGATAACTATTATAAACAACAGCTAGAAGAAGACATAACAGCAGCCTAGAATTCTAAGTTTCACAAACCTTTATCTCTGTTCTTTCTTTGACTGAACTGAGCATAACCACAGACTCCCAGCTAGCTGACAGTTGCTTGGGGGAAAGTTACTGGCCATTGTTATTCTATGTACTATTTTTCCCAAAACCAAAATTTGTGGCATCTCTATTTCAGGTCTGTTTAGGTTCTAGCTCCAGCTATTTTTACTCCAATGCTCAGTTTCTCAGTTTTAATTGCTTATTTCAGATATATCCATAGCAGTCACTTCTATAACACTACATTTTCCAGGCATCAAGAAAATTCTAACTATGGTATTTTCTACTTCAATTTCACATCCAAAAGGCTGTTCAAAAGCAACTCCTTCAGGTCCGTGTATATGCATTGCAGGAGAGGAGCCTACTCCTACTAAAAAAGATGGATGGGGACTTTTCACAAGAGCATGGAGTGACAAGAAAAAGTGGAATGGATTCCAACAGAGTAGATCAGATTCTATTAGATATTAGGAGGAAGTGCTTTGCTATGAGGGTGGAGAGACACTGGACCAGGTAGCCCAGAGAAGCTGTGGCTGCCCCATCCCTGGAAGTGTTCAAGGCCAGGTTGGACAGGGCTTTGAGCAGCCTGGTGTGATGGGAGGTTCCCTGCCCATGGCAGGGGGGCTGGAACTGGATTGTCTTTATGGCTTCTTCCAACCCAAACTAGTCTATGATAACATGGGCTTCTATGCATAGTGGACTGAATACATACATACCCACAGATACACATGTCTATTATACTGGCTCTGTGCACAGTAATTAATTTGGTGCAGCCCCCACCTTGCCATAGGTGGCTAGGGCTGTGAGAGCCAGTTCTCATGCAGCTACATTTGCTAATCAGTTAAGTCCACATAAAGAAAGCACAAGAAAAACTCATCCCAATACCTTCCTGCAACAGTTTTTTTAACTAACAAGGGAAAACAGATTTGGGCTGATAATTGCTTTTGTAGTATAATAAAAATAGCCAGAGGTATACCTATTAAAGACTCAGACCTGGGGCAGGAATAATTCCATGAAGATTCAACTGTGCCAATTTGGGATGTGATAATTAACCACTGCTGATGTGTGGTTTCTAGTTTCAGCAGGTGCCTGAACAACTTACAGCACAGTATGCAGAGGAAAATTTAGTGGGGCTGTTAGGTCTGGCATCCCTGCCTGAGGCTGCCCTGGGTATTTTTAAAATCTGACTCCTGAATACTGAGCATTAGGAAGGCCATGCAGGCAGCTTTGCAGCTGCCACAGAGTGAACCACTGGGCTGGCAAAGCAACCAAGCCATGCTGAGTCCCTGGCACAGTCTGTCTGCAGCATAGAGAAGGCCTGGCTCCACAGCCAAGCTGTGCAGCAAAACAACATGGAGTATCAACAGAAAAAAAAAATTAAAACATCTTAGTAAAATCCAACACACAGTGTTCCTTCCAGTTGCCGCTTTTCCATTTTTAATCTGTTTTCCCAACTCCTAGGAGGAAGCTTCACTAGAAAATCAGGTACTATAGGCACACTGGGAGTGCTGCAACCCAAGATATTGCTATGAACATTTCCTATGGAAATAAAACCCCAATGATTGCTTTAAGAGATGCTGGTCCTGTACTCCAGGCAGCCTTACAGCTGCAGTTAAAATTGGTACTCTGGTATCAGTATCCAATGGCAACAAATAATAAACTGTTCCTTCCCCCACAGCCCATCCACATTCACACACCTCTAGTCCCACCAGGCTGCCCACAGCCAAACACACTGTGATGGCAGGAATAGGACTGGCCTAGGGACAGGACTGGCATGGGAATGGCAAGGGGAGGCTGACAGAACTGGGGACCTGCAGGCCAAGGTCTGGGTGCTACTCAGCAGCTGGCCAGAGCATTGTTCCTTTTTTAGTTTCCATCAAGTTATAAAACTGCTTCTGCCCACGTTCACTATTTGGGATACAGGCTGGAGCTGCTCAGGCAGAAAAATAAGAAGGATCTCAGTGAATAGCTGCAAAGGAGCACAGGACCTGGACAAATGTGTAAACAAGCCTAGCATTCAGACATTCTGCAAAAAGCTGAGGAGTGAGAAGTGGGCATCTGCAGGACAGCACTCCAGCACCTGGGTGCTACCTCCAGCCACACAGCGAGCCCAGATTGATCCCAAGCAAGTCACTGCCAGCCCATGCTGTACTAACATACCTGATAACTGCACATAGGTCTGAGGATCTGGAATTGCTGAAACACCCCAGCAAATCTGGAATAACAACTTCTAACTATCCACATATCACTTTTTAAATTATAGTGTCATAATAGTTGGTGTTTTTCTTAGCCATAAGAGGCAAATTGTTTCACTACTAGGTATCGCTAAAAAATACATCTCTCACCTTTATGACAATGAAGAGAAATTCAAAATTGCGACTGGAGTATCTCTAGCAATTCCTCAAACAAGAACTTGATGCAAAGTCTACACAATCATTTTAAAAAGCATTAAATCTAATTTTTTAAGCCAACCACATCATTTTGAGAAACTAGGTCAGGAGTTTCAACTGACTGCATCCAGCAGCAATTTGGGTTTTGAAGGGCTTGCCCTGACACCACAGTACCGGGCAAGCTGAAGGAGAGTCCTCCATGCTGCCAAGAGGCAACTTGTAAATTAACCTTCTAAGCACAACACCAAGGCTGCTGATCCTCATCAAGTGCTCTGTGGCGCAAAGACTGAGAGCAGGGCGAGTTCAGCAGCAAGGATGATTCACCACTCCAGGAGAATAGGAAAGCAATGCCATGCAGTAAACAAATGACAGTGCAGGGATCTTGCTCCATGGATTTGCATATTGTGGCTGAAAGATAAAGCCAGACTATAAATACAATCAGTTTCTCCACTTGAAATTTCAGCTCTCCCTTTGAAAAAGGGGACACTAATGATGGTTTAAAGGGCTGTTTAGGCACGCACATATGTTTGAGGAAGGGTTTATTGGATGAGACTTTGTAATTTGGCAACTTGAACGGAGAAGAAACGTGACCTTTAGAAATAGCTTTAGGATCTTCATGGGTTTGGGGTTTTTTTGGGTCCAGATTTAACTTACTGTGGTTCAAGAGGGAAAAACTGGTCAGAAGCTGGGACAGCATCTCAAATTCAACTTCCTTCAGGTGGCACAGCTAACATGTGCCAGGGAGCTGCAAGGCTTCTACATCAATGCAAGGTGCACCCCAGAGACAGGCTAGAAACAGGGCTGGTGACAGACTGACCTGCAGCTTAGGGTGTTGATCCATCTGGGAGCAAGAGCTATATGGGAGGCTGCACCTACAGCAACACTCGGGGGAAACAGAGGCATCTCAAGGCTGAGCTTAAATGGAGCTCCTTCCAATGGGCAGCAGGTGGGGAGTACAGGAGGTCAGTACAGGTCAGGGCAGTTAACCCCATCCGTGCCCTCAGGGCCCTGATACAAATATGGAGATGTCCTTTTCTGAAGGTTCCTGTGCCATCCATATGAGCCCATCAGTTGCAGCTGTTTCTGAGGAGGCTCCACAGTCAGATTTGTGAGGGTGAAGACCCTCAGCAGTTTGCCTCCTTGAGTTCTGGAGCTGTGCTAATTGGCATTACCCTGAGTGCCCTGACTGGGAAACAAGGGCTGGCCAGCCCAGGGAAAACAGTCCCACTGTTAGCCAACGTAGGAGTTTCAAATGTGAATCTTTTGGCAATCTTTCATTAAAATAATAATTTAGATGAGAGTTTCCAACAGCTACAAAGTACCCATGAGCAACAATTTAAAAATGTTCCATTAAAAATATTAAACATTCCATCCAAGATAATCTAATTGACATAAATTACTACTTATGTTCCCCAGCCAGTTTTCCCACTTGGGATCTCATGGAATAAGTTGGTGTTTCTGCATTACAGATTTAGACTAGAGAGCAGCACAGTGGCTTTTTGGATGGGAGCCTGCCTTTGGGCTTCCAGGGGACATGGTACTATTATGATTTTTACAGGGCTCGGAAAGTCGGCTGTCCAAAATGGAAAGGTCATTCAGGAGCAGAGTGGGCAGTTTAATGAGCTGGTGTGTCCCTTTGCCGTTGTGGGTGTCCAAGGGAAATGGAAATACCAGGAGCACACCAGAGGGCCTGTGCTGGCACCCTCTTGATTTGACTATTGCTTTTAAAGGCCCGTGGGATTACCGGGTTTGCAGGAATCAGCCGGAGCTGGTGGGGGCTGAGCCTGGGAAGCAAAGGGGCGCTGGGGGAGAGCCGTCCCCAGTGTCCCGGGGCCGTCGCAGCTGTGGCATGTGCAGACCTTGGAGGGTTCCCCGCTCTCAGCAGGCTCCGTACTGCGTCAGGGACATTCTGTGGTGGGTGTGGCTGCCCTGCCTGGCACCTGCCCAGCCCGAGCACGGCTGTTGGCAGAGCTGAGCTGTCTCCTGCGTTTAGTTCTTGCTGTTTGCTGTCCCTGATACCTGCTGTGGGCTGGGTCCAGGCGTCGGCACACAAGCAGCTGACAGCTCTTCAGCCACTTTCGGTGCCATCGGCACAGAGATGTCATTTTTGTCCCTTGTCCCCCCCTGAAGGCTGCTGGCTTTTGGAGCAGGGTCCTTCTGTTTTCAAAAGGAGAGGTCAGCTTGCTCGGCAGCCGGCAGCCCTTCAAGATGAAAATGCCAGATAAATGTGCATCGTAAATGGTCACATTTACGCATGTTGAGAGCTAAGGGGGAGATTAGCCTCAGGGGGAGAGAGTCACAGAGCTCTGTGGAGGTCAGGGTGGAGTGACATAGTTACACAGTCCCATTGGCTGCAGCTCTGTGATGCTGTTCCAACAGGCTAATGCTTGTGTGAATGCATAGGTCACTACTGCAAATATACAGAATATTCCCAATAAAGGCTCCTGGCTTCACTTTTTTTAGAGGGAAACACAAAGTGCTGCACAGGGCTGGCTGTAAGAAGGGGTTGGGTAGCTGTCTTGTAGCTGTTTGAGGAAATACAAGAGCCCACTATTTGTCTAAAGTGTGGTGTTCTGAAACACAAACACACTTGTAAACAGTTTCTTCTTTTGTATGTTTCCTTATAAAAACAAACAAACAAAAAAATCACAGTTGTATAAACCCCACTATCTGGAAAAAGCAGCCTTTGCACACTGAAAGGTCTCTTGGTCTGCTCCTGCCCTGTAACTTTTGGAGAAGGTACCTACACCTCACATGCAAGAACTTTAGCAAATCTCTTTGTATTTTTTTTTTCCTCAAGGTTGCTAATTTTGGGAGAACCTCCTGAAAGTGGCTTTCACCTGCCTTCCTTTTTCATGGCTGGAATAGGAAGAAATATGTTTCTTTATCAGCTCTATTGTTAATCACAGTTAATCCCTTTCAGTGATTTCATTCCTGTGAGAAAATCAAGTGTTTATCAGGGCAACAAACTAATGACAATGCCTAGTATCGAAAGGAGCAGAAAGAAGCAACTACATGATTTGCAGCCCACATCCTGGCTAATGCACCTGTCCTGCAACATGCCTGCTGTATTTAACCCAGACTAATTATTACGTAAAGCCTACTTGAGCAAAGTCTATTTTTATGGTGTTCATCAAGGGTTCGAGCACAGTGTTGGATCTGGTGCCAAATAACCCCAGCACAACACAGAACTCCTGCCCTCTGCAGTGTGAAGAGTCTGCAGAGGAAAAACCAGCTCAGTATTGCCCAGCTGACCACCAGTGCTGCATCCAGGGATAACCAGAGTCCTTCTCCAGCCTCCTCTGAATAAGGGCCTGAACATCCCTGGTTCATCCCCACAGCCTCACTCTGTGATAGAAATAGGGAAACCAAATCATTGATTGTTAGTTAAGGGATGTATGTAAGAGCTAGAACAATATATTAGGAAATATTAAATACAGATCCTCAGCCTTGTGCGGGGCAATTATATCAATCTAGAACATCCAGAAAATCTCAGTTAATGCAGTATAACTGAAACAGGAAAGCAGGGATTATATCCATAATCAGGTTGTAATAGCCAGCTCCCAAAGGTAGCACCTAGAAACCCCAGAAGATGGTGTCAGGAAAATTAATCCACAAACATCAGAGGTTTATGTCCAAAAAGGAGACAGAGGAGTCCCTTTTACTTTATTCGAATAAAGGGAGAGGCCATGGGGCATTCCCCTGGGGTCTCTCAAATTTTTGGAGGACACAGCCTCCTTTTTATCCCAATTTCCCAGCCGCATTTCCCTTCTCTCTTTCCCCACTGGCTGAGGTACTTGAGAGGTACAGACTTCCCGGAACACCTGATCCTCTGTAATGTATAACCCCACTTTTTGATTTTTAATTCTCATGGAATTTTTAGAGTTTTTCCGCATTGTTCCTTTCATCTTCCAACATCCAATTTCATTTATCAGCAAACCTACAGTTTGTTTGTAAAGGCAAATATCTTTTCCCATTCATCAATCAGTGGAATCCTTCCCATTGTTTCTTTTATCTTTCTGTGCTAGTTCTGTCTACCAGCAGACCCACAGTTTGTTTGTAAAGACAGTCCATCATTCCTCTCATAAGTCTCTCTGAAACACCCCTGCAGCAGTCACTCGTACACTTTTTAGAACAGGAGTATGACTCCAGCCCAGCAGCCTAGCCTAATTACAGGAGTACTGGAATTGAACAGAAGCACCCCTGGCAAGGGAAGTGGCTTCCTTATGGAAGACAGAGCATTCCCACCAAGCCAGCCATGCAGCTGGCAGCATGGTCAAAACAGGACGTTGCAGAGGATGGCTGGCCACTAGTGAGGGTAACAACCTGCCAAGCATTTGCTTCAGCCCCATGAATCACCAGTGAGTGAAGGTTTCAGGGTCAGGCTCAGGACAGGAGTCATACCCTGTTTCCACATGAACAGGTAGAATTAGCAGAGACTTGGAGAGGAGTCCCTGTGGAACATGTTTTCCAGTGGGAAATAGTAAGTGACTAACAATGATGACAGTTAACAAGTTAGGAAATAATGACCAAAGACAGCAGCAGCTCCTCTGAGTCAGCACAGGATGGCGGAGCATTGCCCTGCAGCTGCCTGGTGGGAGGACTGGGCTCAAGCAGGTGCTGCTCATGACGATGGGAGGGCCAGGAATCAGTCATGAGAAACAAACAAACATGAGGGGAACAAAGTACTATTTACAAGCAAAGAACATATCAGCTGCAGGTTTTGCATGGGATCTCAGTGCCACGGACAACAGAAGAGAGTGGAAGAGCTGTCACTAAGGAAGCATGGGTGTAGCTGACAGCAGATTGCCAGCAGATAGGAATTATTCCCCCCTCCTCAGATCAAGGGGAGCTTGCACTCCCCAAGGGTAGATATAATGCAGCTGGCTTTGCTTTGCTGCTTTGCTACTTTGTTGACAACAAAGCATAGTTTGTGCCTGTGGGACGTAGTACGGCCCAAATTACTTTTTCTGGGAACAAGTCACTTGCAGAACTGACATAACCACAAATGAATACACAGGGTTATTTTAACAGCAGTTTACTAAAACCAGTCACGTTGAGGCAGCTTTTTAAACTCTAAACATGCTGTTAATGTGTATTAAAGGACCTGGAGTGACATCACTGGCTGAGTGACAGCTGCTTGGTCACATCCTCCCCAGTCCCACCACCCCAGGGGACTGACAGGGACTGACAGGGATATGCCTGTGCTGGGACAGCATCAGCATTCTTCAGTGAGCTTTCCATTGGGTGTTGCTAGCTGCGTAGATTCAGGGAATTCTGCTCAGACAAATGGAGGATATGTCCCTCATTACACTGTGGTCTGACTCACCAAGAGCGGCTGCTTTCCTGAGAAGCAGGACAGTCACACTGCCACACTCCCCTGCTCCCTGCCTGTCCCTCACTGCCCTTGCATCTGATTTAGCAGCTGTGCAGCTGCTGAGGCACTGCATGAGCAAACTGGTCAAGCAGGAAACTATCCTTTTTTTGGTGGATTTGTTTTCCACGGAATCAGATCACTGATCCAACTTAGTCTGTAGCCACCCAGACGCTAAACAAAGGTGACAGGGAAGAGAGGGACACACTGGTGAGACATAGCCTGAGATACAGGAAGGTGTGGCTGACTGATGTTGAGGCTCAAGTCCCTCATCACCGCTTTGTCATATTTTTCCCTTTATACTCCACCTCCACCTTGCTTTGGTGCATCTTCACAAGGAATGCCATCCATATGGAAACACTGTTGATTTTCTGCCCCTCCTTCCTTGGTAACCCAGCAAGACTGGTCACAGGACAGCACTTCAGGAGATATTTACAGACCATGGGAGCAGCTGAAATGGATGACATCACCAACAAAACTGTGAATGTAGTGATGTCCAAACAGGGAAGGGGCAGCTCGGGTCATTCATTAAGAAAGAGAAGGGCTGGTTGGCTGGTCTAACATCCAATAAATAATTTCATGTTACAGATCACCTGAGCACCCACTGATGCTTAGCAGCCTGGTCGGGAGGTACAAGGTTCAATTATGGCATGGAAATAATTTTCGTACATTCGTAACGTGACCTGTTCTAAGTCATTTGTGTAATGCAAATGGCCAAAAGTGTCAATTGACAAAGCTGCTCAGAACATGACCATCCTTTTCCAAAAGCAGCCCACCTGGCTTCCAAACAGAGCTGGAAAAGCACTGATGGAAATTCCTATCTTCCAGCAGTACATCTTCATTTATCCAGTGGCTTTCTGACAATGAGCACAGTTTCCAGAACTAGTAAAATTAATGTGTTATGGAATAGAATACACTGCCTAGAGTGTATTGATTTTTATAAGTAAAATATCACACTACAAATATGCTGCCAGGAGACCATTTTAAGTGATTAAAGTAGCCAGCTTTTTTTCCTGCTTTCACCAAGCAGTGATACCTTCCCAAACTAGTTAAGATCATACTGATTTACTCAAGGATCCAGTATATTTGAGATGAGGGTTAGTTCTAACTTACTGTGTTGCTGAATCTTTCTTCCTGCAGAGTTTATAAATACTCTGCCCCTCTCAGGCACTACCCGTAACACAGAAAGTGGTTTACTGGCAGCAGGCACAGCTCAGCAGCAGCACCCGAAGCTGATGTTATTATTGACTGCAGTTACTGGTTACATTTTGATTGGGGCCAAACAGTTCTGATTAATGCAAGGACTTTAACTGCTCTTGCTTGAGCAGCTTCAACTTGCACCTAAATTTGCACAAGTTTCAAGGAAATTTTATTTACAGCACGTGTGTTCCTAACCAACCAATATTTCTTACTTTAGTGTCTCCCAAAGAGGCAGGGATCCATTACTTGAGAATGGAGATGAAGCAAGGCAGCACTGTGATTGATCCCTGATGCAGTTTCAGGAATGCCAAAAGACTCAGATAAGCTGACATAGCAGATTATTTCCCTTTCCCAGAGCCTGAAGACTGATGATAATGATTTATACTCTTGCAATCTTCCCAGGTACTGTTTCTATTTACTGCCATAGCTGCAGTATTACTCAAGTCAGGGAATCCTTTTCACCCACATTTTCCCCTTGGCAGGAGTAAATGAAGTCAGCAATACCAGATATCTTTTTCCCTCCTTCATCCTTTTATGAAGAAAGAGCCCAATCTGTCCTTGGTCACTAAGAGCTGGATCTGATGGATAGAAAATAACTGTGAGATGACCTTGAAGCCAGGTTCCTGGTTTGAAATGCATTTGAAATGTAACTTTTCCATATCACCAAATGACAGCAGTTGCTAACGGGCACATCTTGAGCTGCAGCACAACTTTCTTTCCATTAACCTCAGCAGCCGCCGCCTTCCTACCGGAGAGAGCATCTGATGTTTTCCAAAATAGATTCCTCACACAGGCAGCATTTACATTTCCCATTAACCTTTCACAAGAAGTCAGGTTTTGTCTGAAACTGGTTTTGGAAGCTCAGCCAACATCACTTCAGTCACATCACAGCTGCAGTAATGCCCACTTGCTTTCTTCAGAGTGAGTATCAAGCGCTTCAAGATCTACAGCTCTGCTGGAAAGTCTGAGCTTCAAAAATTTCCTTCATTTGTCATAAAATCATAGAATTATTTGGGTTGGGACCTTAAGGATCACCTCATTCCCACCCCCTGCCACAGGGAGGGACACCTTCCCCTATCCCAGGCTGCTCCAAGCCCCGTCCAACCTGGCCTTGGACACTTCCAGAGATCCAGGGGCAGCCACAGCTTCTCTGGGCACCCTGTGCCAGGGTCTCCTCTCCCTCACAGTAATATCTAATCTAAACCTATTCTCTTTCAGTTCAAAGCCATTTTCCCTTGTCACTACATGCCCTTGTAAAAAGTCTCTGACACAAAAGGCTGACAGGTACAGCTCTTGATTTAGACCCAAAATAAAGCACAGTGAGTTATATTACAAGATACCAGAGCACCCTGGAGGTGGTTTAAAATATTTTTCTTTCCAACTGGTGTGATGTAATAAATCCAAGTTATTAATTAATAACTAGGTCTGGTTCCAAGGGAAATCATTACACTCACTTCAACGACTGACTGTATACATCTACCTATCAGCTAGTGCTTGGAGAGGAGTGACAATCTGTAAAGACTGTGTTTAAAATAGAAGTGCTCGTTAATATTAAAACAAAACAGACATGAGATAGCAACTCTTTTGAATAAATAGACATTCCCCTCAAGTTTAGCCTTTCAGAAAAGCCTGAAATGCAAATCAAGCAATCAGCCACAGAAGCATTAACTTCATCTTTTCTCATTGCTCCATCTGAGCATCTGTAGAGGGATTTTGTAAGAATGCAGCTAAACACATTGAAGAGGGAGTTATTTATTTATTTGTTTTAAAAATTAAAGATGTAAAGACAAAAAAAAATTGAAGCAATGCAATACTGGATGTTAGGAAAGGCTCAACAAAGGGCACAAGAAACTAAATCAGTATAAATGTACGTCTTGGTTTAAAAAGACAGGTGTCTGCTACGGAAGAAAAACACAAACCCCCTCCCTCCAAATCACCACAATTTTTGAAATTAAAACGCTCTCAGGCAAAAAAAATATGGGGATAGGAATAACAGTTCTTTACTAGGAAAAAAACTAAAGGAAACAAAGGTACTAGTACCAGCAAACAACAAAACAAACAAACAAACAAACAAACAAACAAAAACCTTGACAGAGTCAAGATATGACCTGCCACCCTGGGGCAGGGTGTGGATAACAGTCCGGTTGAGTGGTGGCTGCAGTTCTCTTAGAGTGGAAGCCACGGCTCTGTCAAAACAACAGTCCAGCAGAGAAGAGTGTAGGCAGATGGGTCTGGATTTCCTCTGGAAATCCAGTGGAGAATCCAGGCTGTCTTTGTTTTTAAAAGTGTCTCTTTTTATCCCAGTAGAAATGCTTGGCCCCTCCCCCTGGGCAGAGCACCTCACAATGGGAATAATGTAATCTTATCAGTCATGTGGAGGCACTCAATGGCCCATTAACAAAAAATGTCTTCCCAGGGGAGGTATTGTTTGTGAAGAGATAAGGGAAACCTGCCCAGATAACAACCCCATCTTTATCAGATAGCAAATAGAATATCTTATTTTAACAATCCAGGACAATGTACATTTATGCTAACAATCCTTTGATATTCAAGACTAACCAACACTGTTTTAGGAAAAAAGTATTACCCTGGACATAAAAAGGAGGGTTTTGTTCTGCAACATTAAACACAACTGTTGTACTAAGTTCTGGACCATTACTATTGAGTTAATTGGGCATATGTGCAAACTGTAGTCAAAGTTGCCACTTAAAATTTCACCTCTTGGAGAAAAGCTTGCCACGTTTTTACAGCCAGTGTGGTGTGGTGATGGGCAGCCCTGGCAGCAGAGGCAACTTTCCTCCCATCCTGGAGCAGCCCCAGGTTATCAAAAGCTTTTCTCTCTACACTGCCTGCTGTTACCAGCCAACATCAGCTTTCCAGCTCTGCAGATTTGTGGGTTTGCCTCCAGAAAGGTATTTGCTGATATGTTGTGCCTGAAAAATGGTGACTGTGTTTAGTAAACAGTCTGGGGAAAAGGTGAGTGACACGAAGATCTTTCAGCTTCCTGGATGCCTGGTCACCTGCATGGGCATGTGGGAAATGGAGATGAGAAACCTCATTTTGGGTACACATACAAAGAAATAATAAAATACACCCTGGCTTTGACTTGACTCTGCCCTACAACAATGCAACTTTTGTTACAAAAAGAGAAGTTACTCCTATATATTTCTTGCTTCTCAAACTAAAATAAGGCCTTTTAAACAGAGTATAGGATTTTACTAAAAAGAGGTGGTTGGTATAAAGACTGGCATTTATAAAATCAGCGTAACAGAATTTTCTATCCAAAATATCCTCTCAGTCCCTTAATCTGAGAAAATATGAAGCAATTCAATGAGGTTACAGTGATGCTTTGATTTACTGAAAAAAAAAAAAAAAAAGGGGTTAATTCTTTCCACAGTTCCACTAAATATTTTTTTTCATCAGAGAATTTGCTGGAATAGTTAATGAATGTGTAATAAAATAAGCCAGAGTATTCAGCCCAGGCTAGACATATTCACGTGCTGGTACCCAGCTGTCATTTCCTTAGTTTAGCCTATTCAGGGAAATACACTAAGCTAAAATGGACTTTCATATGGAGTAAGGTACCAGGAACAGAAACATTCAGAAATCACTTTAAATCTTGGACAAACCCGAGCTAACTCCAAAGCAATTTCCTAACACTAGATCTTATTTTATTGCCATACGTTACTGGGAGGAGGTGGAAAATAGAGAGATGTACGAAATGCTCAGGAGACATCAGAACAGCTTTCAAAAGCAGTTTTAGCTTCCCTGTGCTCCCGCTGCCTTCAGCAGCCAGCACTTAAGAGAAATCCCGTTACCACAGTGGACAACTTTCTTCTTCAGAGATTTGTTTCCCACAGAAAAGCCCATGGGAACAGGACAATAAGCAGAAAGCCCCAGACTGTGAAATCAGACCCATGTTTTCATCTCCACGCTGCTCTGGGTCTGTCAGAGGGTCTGTCCTCAAGAGGGATTTCACACCTTGTTCCCCAACAGCCAGTTTTGACAGTGTTTAATATTTTAAGCCAAGAAAAAAGGGTGGCAGAGAGGCCTGTTTATAATTTTGCAAATAGTGCAGAGGAGTTTAAAAAAACCAACAAAACAAACCCTCCCTGCTTCACACAATGCAGGAAGCGTCTGGCACCCAACTGCATCTGCTGGGAGGCAGATCTAAAACAAACAAGAGGCAACACATCCTTGCACACTCTGTAATTACACTCTGGATCATCCAAAGGTCAAAAGTATCAACAGCTTTAAAATATGACTGGCT
>VWZP01001416.1:3241-37718 GCA_013396995.1 Dicaeum eximium | reverse complement strand
AGCACATAGAAAAAAAAAAAAAAAAAAAAAAAAAGAAGAAGAAAAAAAATTACGCTGAGTGATTACTAGATCCTGCTTGCAACAAATCTCCAAACAGTGGTTTGCTGCCACAGCACAGAAACAGAGGGATCATCTTGTCTTTGCTCCTTTTAGTTATGCTGAGGAAGACAAAGACCAGAGATTTGTGCCACTGTGCAGAGCTCCCCTAAGAGTTACAGGGATCAGTTGACATGTGGATCTAGGAATGGGTTAAAGCAAGGTTGAAAAGCTTCTCAAGACTTTTGCTGAGGTTGTAACCAGGACATAGGAGCTTCATATTTTCTCTGTCCCTCCTGTACACTCTCATAAGCACACACAGCTGGTGGTGCCAGCTGCTGAATTCTGCAGCTAAGGAGGGGGCAAAAATGCAGCCATCCACAAAGGGTAGAAAAATCAGTGGGATTAAAAGTTCTCTTTCTGAATTATCACTGCAGGAGTCCAGGACAAGCTTATTTAACATCACTGGCAAGGACATGCATTCTAATATGAAAATATTTGCCCAGCATTATGTCAGGGATGTGTTTCTATATTATGACAATGTTGCTCATGCACCCAGGGCTTGAAGACCACAGCACAAGGCACTTTAGAAAGAGGTAAACCCAGCACTATGCTGCAAAAATAGTGCATGAAATAATTCACTATTGTCAGAGACCGGAATGCAGTCCCACAGCAGCGTAGCTGGGGACTTTCCATCTATATTTATGGTGTTGCAATGCTACCCTCTTGCCCACACGTCCTCACCCCTAGCAGGATGCCAGCTCTGGCATTCCTAGCACAGAAAAGGAGCAGGCTCCTGCATCTCCTTCCACGATGGTGTCGCAAGTATCAGCATTTGGTTGGTGTGAGCACACATGACAGGGCTTGGTGACTGTCCATCACTTCCGCCTACTTACGTGGTCGTGGTCGAGAGAAAGGTTAAGGAGTGACTCAGAGCTGTCACACACTTGCAGGCACACCGTGTTAACCTTCATGCGCCATTCCCACAGGAGCTGTTTGCACTGCTCCCGCAGCCTGACCTGCTGGGTGAGCTCTGACAACCTCTGGCGCTGACAGCCACACCAGGGTGGTTAACAAGTGCTTACACTTTACCTGCACCTTCCCCCAAGCAAGAAAGGGTTATTTACTGTAGCAGTGTGTTTTTGTTCCTGAACCCTGGGTTTTTCCCTAGGTTTCTCTGTGTCCATACTTTCCCCCCACACACACCTACTTCCCCTCACAGAAACCATCCCAATACACAAAGCTGTCTGGCCATTGTTCTCTTTATCTGGAGACATTCCAGAGAGGCTCGTGTGAGTGGCCAGGTTCAAAGGATGCCCTCCTAAAGGTATTGGGCTACCCAGGTGTCCTTCGCCCCTTGAAACCCGCCCCTCCCCTACCTGGTTGGTGGGTTTCTTGCCCCTTCCCAGCCCCCTTCCCCCCGGATAAAAGTGAGGGGCACCACATGGTTGGGAGAGCAGGGAAGGAGATCAGTGGGGAGGCTGGTGGCAGTTAGAAGCCATACAAGCTGGAATAAAGGACTGAAACCTCACCAGGACCGGCTCCTTCTTCACCGTGTCTAAGAGGGACTTTCACTACTGAGGTACCTGAAGGGGCTGACCCTTTGCGAGGGGTAACTCTATCCCTCTGCTTTCTGGAGCCCCGCAAGCCTGTCCAGGTCCCTGCAACCCACAGCTGCTGGCTAGCAGTGGCTCCTCTGAGGACAAGCCCCTCAGCTGGAGCTGCTTGAACCAGCCAAGATCTCAGGTGGGCACAGCAGGCTCCATCCGGTCGTATTGGGAAATACCAATAATTTACACTGCGGTACCTGTGCACATTCCCACGCTTCCAGCCAACAAGACCAGGGACTCACATCCAGTCCACATCATCACACACTGTAGAAAGGTGCACCCTTCACTGCTCAGACATCATTCTGCACAAAACCAAAAGGAATGTTTGGTTTAAAAATAAAAACCTGATGCTTCCTGCTTGCTTGATTTGCTGTTCACATAAGCCAGCCCAAAAAGTGGAGGTGCAGTCTTTGTTCTCTGTCGATTTAAGGCTTACTCAAACAATTGTCAGACAGCACAAGGCTTTTTTTAGTGAAGCCCCACTTACACCCAGCACTCCTACATACATTGCTCATTATGTCACTTCTTAATACTTTCCGTATCAGTTACTGCTGCACCCGAGGATACACATATTGAAATTTGCCTTTCCCTTTTGATCCACTGGGAGATGTCATCATGCACAGCTGCAGTGTCAGTGCTATGGCACTGATACATCGTCATGACACAGTTTCCTGAGCAGAGCAGTAAAAGCAGGGTAGTGAGGAAATAACTCCTTGCTGCTACCAGAGCAGTGGCAGAAAACAAACAGGACATGTTAATTAACTGGCTGTTTAGTAATGCTCTGTAGAGAGATTTTTCTACAAGGTTTGGGCAAGGAAAATGGAAAGTGAAAGCTGGAGACTTAGAACCAGATGTAGATCAAAAGCACATTGCACTTGCGCAGCATTTTTAACTTCTGTGGTGTCCTTTCTGCTTTATGACAGCTATAAGTTATTGGAGCTGTTGTTTAAAATAAAACCAACGCAAGTTTCTTTTTAAAACATATATATAGCATTTGTGGTTGCAGAGCAAAGGCTGAAATGTGACTTCCAAAAGTACAAAAGACTACTAGGCTAATAACTCCTACTTTCCTCCCCAAACCAAATCCCATTTTTCTTATTATTTAAGAGATCTTAGCTTTTTCTTTTTAATTCTTATTGAGTATTTAGGACTAACATAAAATGGTGCAATGCCGTTGCCTTTGTCTGGAGCCCCTGTTGCTGCAGCACAGAGAAATCTGCTGGAGGGTGATAGAGTCACCACTGTGGAACATTTAAAAATTATTATTTAGACTTAGTTCAAGAGGGCCAGAGCCAGCATTTCTGGCAGCATTTTCTTAAAATAGCAACAGTTTTACCTGGTTTATAAATCTAAATACCATATATGGCCATAACCCCTCAGCCAGGGGTGGGTTCCCCCTTTGATGTATGAACGTAGTGTTTCTGACTGCAAGAATCAAATGGAACTGCCAAAATACAGGCACATCATGGAAAAACCTACACACAGACAACAGTAGGGATATACGAGCGTGGAGCTATGCACAGACCCAGAAACTGGCACTGGATCATTGTTCAATCAACACGTACCGGAGTGGGAGCGCCAGGGGTGAAAGAGCCCCTGGTCTCGGTCACTCGGGACAGACACATGCCAGCCCTGCCACCAGCAGCGGGGACAGCAGTGACGAGGAGGACCAGCACACACGGCTGCAAGAGCAGGCGGGAATTGCCTCGATGATGGCAGAGGAGTGATTGCTCAATTAGCACAGAAACGAAACAGACTGCCGCGTTTGTCACCTCTCCAGGGAGTGTCGCAACACCTGTGCGTTCCTCGCAGCAACAGTTTGTACTTAATTCAGCGCAATCAGCGTGAGGTCCCAACAATGAGGGTTTTGGAGGTTTCTATTTGGGTTTTTTGTTTGGTTGGTTGGTTTTTTGTTGTTGTTTCTGGCTTTTTGTTGTGGTTTTGTTTGTTTGGTTTAGTTTTGGTTTGGTTTTATTTTTGGTTTTTGTGTGTAAGTCTAAATGTTTTTAGGGCTTGAAGGTTTTCAGGGTTTTTGGAATGTTGGCTTGGGGTTTTTTGTTACCACAAGCCGGATACAAATAGCATTATTCACATTTAGCAGCACATTATTCTGGCTTCCAGAGACAACCTGTGGAGTTGGACAGGGAGATATTACAAATGATGAGCCAAGATAAAGGCAGCTCTTTCCTGAAGTAGTTCTTTCCTACTGTCCAGCCCTCCCTCCTGCATCTGTGTGGATTTAGGATTTGAGCGCACGGATGTCACTGACCTAAATATGTTGGGCCTACATCTCTTTTTGACCACATATCTTTCTTCCATGTTGATGTCAGGGCAATGAAAAATTTGGAGAAAGAAAAAATCAAGTCCAAGCAGAATCCAGAACTCAAACATTTTTCGTAACTCAAACATTCAGTTTCCCTGAAACAGCACACTTTTAAACAAGCACTGCAGTTTAACTCTAAATCTGGTTGCATCTTTGTAAATCCAAGAGGCAGACAATAAGTAAGCATTATAAAATATATTTATATTTTCTATCTAAATATTTCAAGAGACAGAAAGAGGATCGGGTAGGACTGGATGCACAAGAAGTTAATATACGACAATATTGTTTATAAATAAATTATCTGAGGAATGATACAAACAACTTTTCTAACACAAGGTTTAAATTCTTGCCATATTTTCCTTAAACACTTTGAGGAGTTTTGATTATTCTTTCAGAGAAATTGCCAGTGTCACATACAAATCTCTGAGACAGTTTAGCAAGCACTTATGAGAAAGGTCTCCAATGCTGATTTGCTCTTTGCTGCTGGGCTTCACAGAAGAGTTGCTTCATGGATGAATTTCA
Organism: Dicaeum eximium; assembly: GCA_013396995.1. Lineage (NCBI taxonomy): Eukaryota > Metazoa > Chordata > Aves > Passeriformes > Dicaeidae > Dicaeum > Dicaeum eximium. The sequence goes on along the minus strand of VWZP01001416.1, from coordinate 33,227 downwards.
AAGTGATTGAAAAGTTTTATAGCAGCTGAAAGAGCTTGTCCCTGTGAGACATGTAGACAGCAGTGCTGCAACCCACTGCAATGCAAGGTAAAAAGATATTTCCATCACCAGCCATCCCCTATTCGGTGGAAATGCAGGTTTTGTTTTGGGTGTTCTAGCTCTGACACTGTCCTGAAACCACAGAAGGCCTCTGTGTGTGTAAAGTGAATAATTGAGTCCCTTTGATTTGTGCAAAGTTTTGCACTTTTGCTTTTAAACATAGGGCAGAACCTTCACCTCCTCCTGCCAGCCAGCCCCGATCACTGACAGAGGCTGCGGCTTCTTTCCTGCATCACTGGAGATAGATTGCCTGTACATCAGAGATTACTGCAAAGTCCAGACCAGATCATTCTTGTTTGAGGATAAAATGAGAAAGTACAAAAGGTGACTGTGGGTTATGTTTATAGACGTTCTGTGCAACAGCAAAGCCATACAGAAACTAGAGAATGCACAAGGGCACCAAAAAATGCCAGTTCCATGTGGATTTTGTGTCACCTATCTGTGAATGATCTGCACAGGGATGGGGGTATGGGCTGGCCACAGCCCAGCCCAAACTAAGAGAGCAGCATGCATTTGAAGTGTCTCTGGAAATCAAAGCAGTACTTCAGTTCTAGACGGAAGACTAAGCAAAGTTTTACAAGCAACCATAATTCAAACATTTCTTTTGCATGCCCAGTTTTACAGCCATGATTACCCTTTTTTGTCACAGATGTACCTGTGTCTTTACGCACCAATGCAATATCTGGGTAACATGCAATGCTCTGTATATTCACCAGACTTTCTCAGGGAGGAAATCCTGACAGCTTGGCACTGCCTTTGTGCAACCTGCCCTTCCTTCCTACTCTGTATAGTGCAGGAAGTACAGGGGACGTCCTCCACCATCAGCTGCACATCTAACAGTGCATATCCCTTCTTACTTATTTCCCCGGATGGTTCAGACTCTTTTACACTGTTCACAAATAGATACACCATGTTGTCAGATGCAATTTTATGGCATAAAATAGAACTTAACCTTATCTCTCTGTGGCCCTATGCCCTTCTCTTTTTAAAGAGTAAATATGTGCATTAAATGTGGTATTTTGTCTCTGGTTTTGAGAGTCTGCTTCTTCTAGATAAGTAGCTCTGAATGTTTGTACTCGATCCCTTGGAATAATTCATCTTGCAGTAGGATTAGTAGATTCTCACTGTTGACGTCAAAGGACTTTAAATATAACCAGCAGAACCAATATTTTGAACCAAATACTTCTTATTTTTCCAACAGAAACAGTAATTCTCGATACTCTTGCTACTGCTTTATCATGACCCTTGATACAGTGTTTAATGGAGATTAAAAAGGCTTGGAAAGTGCAGGGGAGGGAATAGAAAAACCATAGAGCTGCTGGCTTGGGAACTTCTCTGATATGCACTGATGGATGCTGATAGCATGTAGGAACACAGTTGCAACAAAACTGCCACCAAGATGTCTATAAATGAAAGAATACTGAAACTGGCTCTTCCACATCCAGCTTATTTCAAAGGAGGCAAATTCTAACCTCATGTGGTACTGAGGTTTCTCCACTGAGTTCTCAAGTAGTTTTAAGAAGAAAACACAATTTTTTCTGTAGACAGAAATGCCAGTAACTCCGAAAGCAGGTTTCATTATCTACCTGTGTTCAGTTTTTCAGGTGTTACACATTTGCAAGGAGAGGGTTACCCTTCCAGTGTATGCCAGCAGTGAACCATTTGTAACCTGTAACGTCCAACTCTGAGCTATAACCCATATGCCACTGAGCATCTGCTGTCTGCCCATTTCTTCCATGTTTGGAAGCCCTCGCTGGCCTTGCAGCTGCTCTGGGTAGCTGGAAGAGGACATTATCCACACAGATTCCATATAAATTTACACCTTCCCGTGTGTCTGTTTTTCTGACCTGCATGCACATCTCCCAGGTACTTGTGCAAGATTCTTCTTACCAAATGCAAGCATCTCTGCCCAAATATAAAGTCTCTTCCTGACTGGAGGTCATGCTGTTGTACAGCAGCAAGAGCCTCGCCAGTGTCAGGGCTGATTTATTACTGGCTGGCGATTCTGACCCAATAACATTATTTGGTAGGTGCTCACATGTCAGGATTAGGGCAAGACACCAAAGAAGGAACAGACTGTTCTGCTCCTATTTATGTTTCTTGCTGTAGTTCCCTCAGAGATTCCCTCATTATTAACAAGGGACACTCAATTTCAGGTCATTTATACCTGTCTCTTACATTTCCGGAGTTGATATATGAGCTTAAAGTCTGATGGAAAATTGAAGTATAAACATAGCAATGTGTAATACACATATTTACATCCAAGTACATGTTTGTGGGTGGCTCCTGTCAGAATTTAGGACCTCAAGCCATCAGCAGAACATTAGGAAAAGCTATAGTGACTCAGTGGCATTACTGCATTTTGCTAGGCCTAAGTGCTCCCTCTGGAATTTTTGAGTGACACAGAAGAGAAGCCTGGCACTCTGGCAAAGGGACACACACTTCACAAGGCAGGGTGGCCTCTAAGTCTCTATTGCAGAGCCCCAGCTTTCCAAAAACACCCCAAAAAGGAACTCTTCTGGGACCAGTGGCATTGCAGACACCTGCATGGGTGACGCAGGAGGAGACCTGCAGAGAAAAGTCTGCAAAGCAAGACTTCCACTTATGGCCAGGGCTGGGACAGCATCTGGTACATGCGCTGTTGGCTGTGAAGCAGAAAGCAACCAAAGCCCCAACACTAATATATTGACTGTTGTGCACACACAACCTGCACACAGGACACAAACCAGGCAACAGGCTCAGGCTGCTGCCACACATAGAAAAGAAAACAGACCTACTCAGTCAGAGGCTGACATTTTTACAGAGCTGCTTTCCAGAGCCCAGGAGTGCTCCAAGTGTGGAATAGTTTCCACTGTTTCCCTTTTCACACACACTCGGTTTTCCAAACCATTCACCTTTGGCAAAAGATTCATGCCTGGCCCCTGCTAGAAGGTCAGCTTGTTTTGCAACATGAACCAAACTCCTTCATTTGTCAAAGATCTGGGGCAGCAAATGAATCTGCTTTTACATCCCAGGGTTTTTTACTTCATCATTGTCCCTAAATTTGTACACACATTTCCTTTCAAAATGTATAGTTCATTTTTAAAAGAGACTTTGTCAGACTGATAAACAGAATTATCTCCTAATAATTCAGATATGTAACAGGGAAATTAGGCCTCTCATTGCTATATAGACCTTTGCTGTTTTGTTTTGTTTTTGTTTTTTTTTTTGTGGGTTTTCTTTTTGGGGGTTGTTTTGTTTTGTTTTGTTTTGTTTTGTTTTGTTTTTTTAGCAAAATCTATTTTGGTCCTGTACTTTTTGTGCCATTGTCAGATTTTTTACACGCACACAGTGACATTTGCATAAAAACTTTTCATACAGGGGGAAAGGAAACAACAGTGCCAAGGAGACAGAAGTGCCAAGGTTAGGTTAACCGGGCAAGGGCTTTCCAGTGTGCCCCACAGGGCTTTGCTCCCGGCTCTGGCTGATTCATCCTGACACAGACTCTTGGAACCCTACATTTTCACCAAACTGGTGTGTTTTGGACAAGTTCTTGTTAAGGAAACTTTCCTGTCCGACATCCAGGAGCCACTCTGGCAGTCATGCCTGCACCACCTGAGCTGAGATCGAGGTCCCTTCCCAGCTACACCCCCCACATTCACACAGCCACACCAGGTTTCCTCACTGACTTGGCCCCAGGCTCCCCATAGCAGCATCTCAGACATCCTGATCCTTAAAAGCAGTTTAATTTTGGTGCAATTTCAAGTGAGAAATCAACAGCTTAAGCTGATGTCTCTGAGAAGGGACCCCAAACAAAGGAGACCTTGGGCTTCTATATCCTCACAATCCACGTCTGGGGCCATCGGCTGTTTGTGTCCCCAAGTGTCCCTCACATGGCTGCGTCACAGGTCCCCAGACCCTTTTTTATTCAAAGGGTCAGCAATTTAAGGCCTCCTGGGCCTCCTGCCTCCCCAAACTACTTGCACTGAACATATTCCTCAGCACAACAAATGCAAACAGCCACAAGGACTTGTCTCTTGTGACAGAACTGATGAATCCCTCTGCACAGACCATCATTTTTCAGACCTCCCCCTGCTCAGCTGGGCTTGCCCAGCGGAGCTCCAGCACTCGTCAGACCCTTCTTTTTTAATTCAGACCCTTCTTTTTTAAGTCATTGAAAGGACAGAAAATTATCCAGAAAAAAGATTTTACTATATTTTGTACTTAGTTAGAAAGATAAATTAGCTCAGTTACAGCTCAGAACTCATTCAAGGATGGGGCAGGACTACCCAGGCAAGAGCAAGCAGAGGTAAGGGCATAGGAAGGAAGAGGTAGGGCAGGGATGAAGAAAAGGCAGCAAAACAAGCTGTTGCAGTGCCCAGACTGTAAAGAACATTGAACACCTCAAAAATTTCATCCCGGCCTTCATGATATACCCTGGCAGGAACATGACCAATAAGAAGGGAATATAAGAAATAGTCAGACTTAGTGGAATAACAACAGTAATTTTAAAAACCTCAAGTATACAATTATATGGTTCTGTATCATGTTAGCACATTAGCAAAGGGAAACAGAAAATCATCTGAGAGACAGTATCAGCTTTAAACCACACTGCAGCTATCTTCTACTTCCAACTTTCTTCTGTTTCTGTGATTACACTTTGTTAACTCTGATAATTTATTGCACTACCTCTACAAACATTGTGTATGTTTGATCATTTTTGTCATTCAGTTTCCATTTCCCACAGAGACCCCATTTGTTGTTCTTACCAAACCTCCTTCTCTTGAAGTCATTATTTAAACAATGACTGCAATGGCAGTGACATGGAAATGGAAATGTAGAACAAAACAGGAAACTTTCATCTTGGGACTGTAAAAAGCATTCATGGAAATAAAATAATTCTGACAATATAGATGAGAAAATTATCTTCATTGGACACAAGGGAAAAAGACTAAAGAAATTTACACTGATGACACAAAAAGGCAAGCTCAGAGTTTAGAGCTGAATCTTTAATCTCTAGTGCTCACCTGGCTATTGCCTGCTGTCCTTTCTCCATGTTCCTCAGAACACCTGAATTATTCGAAGTTCCTATTGTTACCACTCCTTCCTTACAGGTATTCACCACAACATAGGTGAGAAACGTGACCAAAGACAAATACTTCAATTCCAAAATAAACCTCAAGATTTTGGACTCTATTTCTATACCTTTTTGTTTCCTCATTAATGAAACTTTTTTCTTTTTTTTTTTTTCCCTCTTTTAGCCTCAAATGAATTTCAAATGCAGCAAAGCACTATGCTAATGTAGGAAAATGCTCTTATGGCCTTCACAGGGACAGAGTCACTTCATATTTCTTAAACCACTGTACAGTCTTCATTTACTTTTCATAGTTATTAGAGCTATGTTGCACAGCTACAGAGTAAACCTTGTTTATATTGTGTTTTAGAAGGAATGATGCTTTTTCCATTATCATGTTTCAAATTAATCCCCCATACGTACCTCTATCTCTTCACCTTTTGGTACAGACCAAAGACTTTAATCTTCTCGGTAATCTAGATTTATTAAAGATAAAGAGCAATAGTGAAAAAAGTGACAGAGAACAAGAAAAATACACAAACCCACAGCTGGGCTAACTCTTTGACAGTCACAGGAGAATGGCATGGGCAGCACCAACTAAAATGAAAGGGTATTGCGCATTTAAGCCACCCAGCTCTGACAGCTAGCAAGACGTCGGAAGAAAAGTTTTTCTTCTCCAGAAAATCCATGCCTAAGCAAAATGCTGAAATGTTTGTCTTCTTGTTTACAACATTATGTCTTTTAAAAGAATACCCCTTGCCCTACAAACAAGGAACTCAAGCATTTATAATAATATTATGTATATAGAACATGAATAGTTTAAAATTCGGTTTTAGAAGTCTGGCTTGCAGTGCCTAATGGAACATGGAAAATAATGCAGTCAACAGAGAAACATTATACTGCACAAGAGAAATGCTCTAATCTATTCTTAACTCACTTTTATCAATAATCCTCATAGCTGGCTTCTGGCCATCCCAAAAGAATAATTTAGAGCCAGGAAAAAACAGAGATGTGGACAGACATTATCCACTTCCATAATTCATCTGCCCTGCTATATTAAATTATTCACCTGTTAAAATCCAATTTCCTACTATATAGTTAAATACGCTTAAAGGTTACACAGCTAAAAATAGCACTGCCTGCAGTATTTTCTATACTGTAGAATACATAAATTATCCTTGTCAGTATGTTACTATAAAATGGCATTGGCTTGTATTTCTAGAAGAAGGCATTTCAAAGATGTCAGGGATTGCATTTTGGTGAAATAGCTTGGCAGCATATATAAAAACATGTAGGTAAAGTCTCTAAAGATACTTTACTATTGCCACTAAATTGGCAAAAAAAGCTACCAGGGTTCTCATAGGGAATAGTAGCTCATGCTTAAAACTCGCAAGATTATGACATTTTAGTTTTGGGGGTTTTTTTTCCCTTAAAGGATGGTTTTTTTTGGGTTTTTTTTGGTAAGTGCTCTATGGCTGAACCAACTTCAACCTCCAAATTTTCTTTTTGCAAGGCCACTGCCCAAAGGTACTCCTTCTTCTTGGAGAAATCTCCACTCCGAGCCCCCTTGAGCAAGAGGGAATGTGAATTTATTCCACCTTGAGCCCATGAATAAAACCATTTGCAAAGCTGTACATGTGCATTACAGCCTCTGTGTTGCTGTTGCTACAGCCCTGGTAAGGCTTTTCAGAATATTTATTGTTTGCCATTATACACAAGGTGGAAAAAAATGCTGTCTGACTTTTGGGATCCTGAGATGACTTTCACTGGCCTAAAAGTGACAAAGGTTTCCATCTGAATTATGGATCTGGAAACAACTGATATGAAGAGATAACTCTACAGCCTCCATCTCCAGTGGCCAGGACATCAGCCTTCAATGCCACTCAGCAAAGCTGCACTAGAAATGAATGAAGATGTCTACATACAGCCATTGTCTTGCAGCTTCCTCTTCCTAAAGAAGATGCAGCCAAAAAGACAGTTTGCGGCAGAATGCCAGTTCCATCAAATACAAAGCATGCAGGTAGTAAATTTTTGCCCATAAACCAAGATATCCAAGGGTCAAAAAAACAATGGAAAATTGTAGTTTCAGTGTCAACACTATTCCAAGTATTGTCAGAAATAGAGAAGGTTTCTGCTCCAACCAAGCAGATGGAAACTCTTCTATTGTTCAGAGATAAAGCCGAGCTCCCACTCAAGCCCTGACTGCATAATTATATCTTTCTGTGTGAGCCTAGCCTTTCAACCACCCTCCATGCAAAGCAGCTTTCAGGAAGAAAGTCTGATACTGCAGCTATTTTTACTTTTGTTCCTATTTTTCTTGTCCAAAGATACAAATGCAAGGATGACTGGTACCATGAAAAACCTTCTCTTCAAAAAAAGAGACTTCCTTTGATAAACAGGATGTTGGGTTTTCTATGCACACACACACACCCCTGTTCTCTTTATGGCTGGATAAACATCCTCAGCTCCCTGCGGATNCACACACACACACACACCCCTGTTCTCTTTATGGCTGGATAAACATCCTCAGCTCCCTGCGGATCCTTTCACACACTCTGCACATCAAGCATCTTGCTCTGGCCCTGTTCCTGGCTGGGCTGCAGTGGGAGCAGCCGGGGTGTCACTTAGCATGCCGACGTAGTCAGCAGGGTACGTTAATCACTCCTTATCTTGTTTGCAGAGCTGAGACAGACAAGCATAAAGATGAACAGACAATCCATTCACAAACATTGCAAAGAAATACTAAAGTTTTCCTTTCAGCAGAGGAAATATTTGGAAGTGAGCTGACAAAACACAAGGTCAGCTGGCATCCTGGTCAATAGAATTACTTACATTTACTTTCTCTTGCCTTATATCCCTTGAATAACTTGCGTTCAGGATGTAAGCATACATTCATGTTTATCTTTCCGAATATAGGATCATGACTGGAGTAAGCCTCTGCTGGAGTGCAATTCCACTCAAGTCAACAGTATCCAGCCATGTTCCAACACATGGGCTGGGTTAGCTTTTGTTTTGAATCTTTAGATGACATCCTTAAGCAGGGCTTTAGCTGCACTGAAGTTCAGCACTGCCCATGCTACCCTTCAGACACAGGGTGAAGGCATGCCAGACTTGCTTCCAGCAGGAGATTTGGGATGCCAAGCTCACAGGGAGCAGTGCCCACCTCTCCTCACTCCTGTGGTCCATGCCCTTCACCCAGTTTTGTTTCTTTCTCATAGCTCCATTTGTCACCACATCCCCAAATTCATATGGGCTCATGTGCCCCTTTCCCCTCCAATGTCCCCAAGGACCAGAAAATTCTGCAGGACAAGCCTTGACTGCCTTTCTCCAGTGAAGTTTAACTGCAGCACATCAGCAGAATCAGAGAAACATGAAAGACTCACTTGGAGTCAAAGACTCAAAACACTGCAGTGAGGGCATTGCCCTTGGGGCAGGAGGCTCCCCCAGCAGCAGAGGTGTGTGAGCTCTGACCAACTCAAAGTTGGCTCTAAGCAAGCAAAAGTGCAAATTATTCCCTTTCAAATCAAAGCACGTGACAGTTTACCGGCCTGAAGAAACCTAAACTGGCTTAGGGTTCTGTGTGAGCAAACAACACTGGTTTCATAAGCTTAAAGAGTTTAAACCTCATGAACTCAAGAGCTGCAGTCAGCTTTTGACTTTGAATCATTTGACTCTGAAACCGGAATGGTAAAGAAGTAGCATAATTATGGACCTGAAACTTTCAGGCTTTGCACATATCTGATTTATGAGCTGAGGCAAATTAAATAAGATAAATATTTTTGTTACAGAAGCTTCTTTTTAGAAGTTGTTTCTCTGATAGAGACTGAGTGGATGTTGGTTTCAGAGGGATAAATACAAGCTATAATCTCACCGGTCCTGGAAAAAAAATAGTCCTTTGTTACCAGCACCTTGGAAATGAAGTAAAAAAACCCAAAATAACACAGAGGTGTTTGATGGCTGTTCTGGAGTCATTAGGTTTGTGATTCAGCTCTTAAATTCAGGGTAGCAATTGTCTTGTAAGAGAGATACAATATAGGTAATAAATGACAGATGATCTTAAAAAAATTATCACCTTAATAATCAAAACACAGGGAGAGAGACAGGAAATCAATACATTACTTTTAGAAATAGCATCAAGAACAATGATCTGAGGGAGAATAATAAGAGGAAACTGAGAAGAAAAAGCACAGTAGGGTAATTTTAGACAGAAAGGCGACAATAACATTCTTCTAATGTAGCAAGGGAGTTACAGTGATCTGATCTGGGTAGCTACAGGTTATAAATAGTATGAAACAACAGAGACCAAGAAATATCAGAACTTTTCAAGCTGAGGGAGAGAAAAGAAAGAAAACTGAGCAGTCCTATAAAGTATTTTGTGCAGTAACTAATACTCATGTGAGTGGGACACTACTATTTTTCTCATCCGTGTTTACAAGTGTCCCTCTCACTGTATGTCAGAAAGACCAGAGCTGAAGCAAAACCTTCCCTTAATAGCAGGGTTACTGGCATAAAGCCACAGGGCGAGATCAGAAATCTTGCAACTGAGCATTTCTTTCCACAACTCCTATTGCCATGATGTTGATGAAAATGATGGATGAGCTCTATGACTGGCTCATCTTTGAGAAGAACCATTTGAGTCTAATAAATTGTTCCTTCTGTTAGAGTAATTTCACAGGGATTACTTTTTCTCTTCCTGAGACTATTTTACCAGGTTATGAAAGCATTCTTCTGACTGCTCCTCTGGTATCATTTGCTTTAATCAAGCATAAAGATACAATAGGTGCAGACATTTCTACTACTCTGCAATGCACAAGGAGAAGTTACAAACAAGAGGACATGAGAAAGAAGAGATGCAGGAGGGGCAATGGTAGCCAAAATAAGGACCACATTGTAATACTTGTTGTGACTTAAGAATTCTTAAGTATTCCCGTAGCTCAAACTCAGGCAATCCCATCTCCCAACCCATTTAATGATTTGCCCAAATCAGCACCTGGACATTTCACCGAAACCCCTTATTTAGCTTATGGAAACCTATTTATAGCAGTCACTGTAACCATCCAGTTTGCAGACCTTTCATGGATATTTCATTACATTCTGTTTCCAAAATGAGTCATTCTTCCTTCAGAGTAATTTGTGAAGATGACAATAAAATATGCAGAGATAATGCAATATTTTCCTCCCTCCAGACATTTTCTCATTTAATTTCATATTCCATTTCAGAGGACATTATAAACATGTATAATGGCATATCTATTATTCATGGGTCATCTGCTGCTTTTCATCAGGGGAGTTTCAGTTCAGTTACAAACTTTAATGAGTTTTTTTCCACTGAAACTGATGCCTTGAAAGGCTACCTAAAACACAGGTTAGACAGTGTTAATGGAATAAAGTAGGTATTTACTAGAAAAGCCTTCAAAGGATACACCTTGGGCAGTACAAGAGCCCAGCTGTGGCTACACCCAAGATGGACAACTTATCACAAGTTTTCATACTTTTATAAGCTTTGGTCCATTTCCACATTGGGGTTAATTGTCCAATTACAGCTTCAGGTTATGAAGTCCTATCCTCTCAGTTTCCCCTCCTCAATTTGTTGTTATTTACACTTTTTGGGCCTGAGGCTGCAACGGCGTCCTTGGTTCTCGGGCTGGAAAAGGATTGTTTTGTCTAACTAAGCTGTGAAGAGAACTTGCTAACACTTTATCTGAAATTCAGAGTTATATACTAATGCAGTGCAGAAGCTGGAAAATATGAAAGCTAAAACTTACGGCATCAAAACTAGTGGAATTATACAGATAGACATTTGATTAAGTTTTGCCCAATTATGCTCTTGCCTGTAAGCAAGAAACTATTTCTTTATTTTTAAATGCTTAAAGAAACAACAATTCATTTCATTATATAAAAAAGATAAAGGGGAGTATAAATAGGAGGAGCACTGGAACATTATCACATATGTGAATACAGTAATCTAAAGGGGCAGGCAGAATTCTTTTGGATCAACTAGCAACATTTAAAAATATCTTGTGAATCACTGGGCAGTCCTCCCCCCAAAAGCAGTGGAGGACAGCACCTTCTAGATCAGCATGGTCTAAATCTCAGAGTTAGGTAAACATAAATTTGAAATATTTTAATAAAACAGGGTCAATATAGTGTGGTATTTCCCTTTATTTTAGACATGAGGGGAGAGAGGAGGCAAACGGCACGATCCAAGTTTCAGTTTTGTCACTACCACAACTGGCATTTATTTATGAGCCTAAAAGAACAGTGGCCTTCCTCTCAGCTGTCCAGGAGGCATTCAGGAAAACTCATAAATCTGTGACCACCCGAACAGCACAGACATGCAGGATGCTCAGTACAGGTCACTGCCAGATCATAATTTGCAAGTGTTGATTAAAGAGTAATCTTGGTTATTTTTAAATGTAGAAAACAGTCCTAATGAGGACAGACAATTAAACTATTCTGTATTTGGAAACTTAGCTGCTGACAACAGGTTTGGCTTCTCTTGCCCTTGCTCTGTTCTGACCTCAGTGATTCCATATTTTATCCTCGTCTTCAAACTGAAAGACCAGGACAAGATGCACTTGATTCCTATGACTGAGCTCTTTAAACACACTGCCAAATTCTTGTCTTAGTCTCTCTTGCATCTTCTCCTCCCTCTGCTCTCTTCCAGGCAAGAAACAAAAACACCTCAACCAACTGAAAGCTGTATTTGACTTCATCATAAAAATTTCAGTCAGAAACAATGTTCTGACAAAAGATTTTGTAATACACTCCCTTCTGCTCTGCTACAGGAATAACTCTCACACTGGTTTTCATGTAAATATTATGAAATATGAAAACTATAAGGTGGGTTTTTTCTCTACTTTCTTTATCAGCAGCTGGTACATTTTGTGACCAAAAAAAAACAACCTGCATTTTGTACAAACCCATGACATTTATGTTAGTTTCAGTGAAAAGCAAACAGTCCCTGTTTTGCCCCTCAGAAATATATACAGGTTTTAGTTATTAATCTTTAGGACAAACCACAGCATCCATTTCTGAAGTCAAAACTTCCAAAGTGCTAAAACTCTTCTAAGTCAGCACAGCAGATGGTCTCAACAGCCCTTAAAACAACCACTGACCAATAATCTCTAATAAATTAATTACTTGATAAATGTCCTACAATGTAGAAGACAACTTTAGTGAAGAGATCATCACTAATCCTTCAGACTTATTTAGGAGATTATATCAACAAGTTGTTGATCATTTAACATTTACTAGATTCAAATTTGACAGTTCAAGATTCCAACATGTCTACCACTGTATGTATTTTATATTAAAATAATATTTACAAGAATTTAATGGGTAAATTTTTAAAAATCCTGATTTTCATTTTATGGATCACAGGGATCGGATTGGTTACTCAAGGCATGTTAATATGTGTATTTGTGTTCTACTGAGGTTAATCTGAGCTTTTACAGAGACAAGCGCATCTCTTAGAGAAGGACAGATACAGAGAAGTGACTTACTCATTACTTCATCTTGTCCTTAAGTAGCATCTCTGTGTCTGTATTCAGCTGCTCCAACCAGCCTGAACCTGAAATAGTTTGGATGAATGCCTGTGAAAAATGGACAAAATCAACCTTTGTTTACTGTTCTAGCACTAGTTTTAGTTGCTGCCAGTATGTCCTACCCCACAACAAGAAAAAGCTTTCGACTTCTTGATGGTGGAAAATCCTGATCCCTTGCAAGAAAATGCTTTTAGTTGCCCATGAGAGACTGAATCCCCCCCATAATTATGGACAATTGTGTGTTAGGTGAGATCCCAAAGAAGCAGCCACTCACAATTTGTAAACAAGCTGTACATTGAAGAGGTCTGTGCTTAAGTCTCTTGCCCTTTCATGGACCTAACAGTGCAGTTAAACAAAAAACCACCAGCCCTAAGAGCAGATTTCCCACATAATCAAATATTTCCCTATAGTTCATCTTATATTTGTCAAGTATGTAGTGTAAAATCTCACTTAGAGAGAATAAAAAGCACGCAGTAGGAGCAGTCTTCATGAAGTCCTAAAAACACTATTGCAAATTCTGCAAAAGCAAAGAGGGAAAAGGGTGTAAGAGCTGCTCCCCTTGCAGGCATGGAGTTTCTGAAATACTGCAGTTCCTTTGCAGCAATCCATTTTCACAGTGTTTATTGTGTTTAAATAGTTCCTGACATTGGTAGCACAATCCCTCATCTCAGTGCTCTCACCTAGAGATCTTAAATCTTGCATTTCCTTACTGAGTGTATCATATAGGACCAATTACTAGTTTTATAGTACTTCTACCTGTAAAAGTCTAATGAAAGCCAAATTCAAAATATATTCTTCAGTAACATAGCATCCTTCTCTCTAATCTCCAAATTGAAAGGAATGAGAGACTTACATTTTAGCAAAGCAGAATTGGAAGCATAGTGGGGATGAGAAACTTCTGCTCCAAAGCTAGGGATAAATCAACAAACCAAGGCTTTTCAAGAGAACCTCATTCTCAAAAGGGTGAAAAAAGTTAAACTTCAGGGTTCATTTCATCTTCTAAGTTTGATCATAGTTTTTTTGGCAGTCTGAATGCAATCTCTGTGGACGCAAAATTCACAGACATGACTGCAGAAGTGTATTAAAAAGTCAGTTATATTTGCTTTTGCACACAAATGGAAATTATTCCCAAATGTATTTACTGGGGTCTTTGACAATGTTATGGAATAGATCTGATAAGGCAGAAGATTATTCAGTGTCTTTCAGTGTATCATATGCGTCCCTCAGAGCCATTGCAAAATGGAGAGAGATCTCTGGATGAAGTATCTGAAGGCACAGGAAATTTCTTCAAAGAACCTTATTCAATTGTTTCCTGGTGATCCCGTCCTTACTGTGGCTCTGATTGCTTCTCTCTCCTATCAGATGGGTACTGAAGATAAAGCTGTGCTCAGTTACAGACGCAGGCTTATTATTTCAGCTCTTGTTCAGACAAAATGAACAATACTGCCACAAACCTTCCAGCTAAGCCAGGCCTGATAAAACATCAAGATGCATCCACTGAACTTCACATCTCTTGACATTTACACAGGACAGCAAAAAACTGCAGCTTTGCTGCCTCAGGCCACTCAAAGGTAATTGTTTGCAGAAGATAATTTTGTAGGCAAGGAACTGCACACCTCAAAATCACTGTCTTTTCAGGTATTGGGTTTGTCATTTTACAAAAGATACAGTCCCATTGGAATTTCCACATACAGCAATTCTCATACAAGAGAAATATTATCAAAATTATCAAAATGGTATTGAGGCAGTTTATCTGGCAATTTGGCTCAAAGTTGTAAATTATAATAAAGAGGGTCAAATTTTTGTCTCTGCTACCAGGGACTTCCACAGGACTAGAGCTGTAACAGAGCAGGATTTGTGTCACTTGCAATAAACGATGGCCAAGTGTTACTTCTCTTAAGTAGGTTTCATTTCAAGTAAATAATTAAAAATTCCCAAACCAATCCTAGCAGTTATGCATTACAGAATTCAGTGAACACATTACCTTCACCTTACTGAATAATAACTATTGCGGCTGGTGTCCAGTCACACGTCAGGGTCACCATTTATTGCTGGTTATTCCATGTTTTGGGTGGCAATTATTGTTGTTTGCACGAGGGGTTTACAATTATGGTGGCTCTTTCCCTCATGCATAAGGACTTGATGCCATGTATCAGAAGGCTTAGGATAGTTTTATTATGATGGGCTCCATGTTCCAGGCCCGAGGCTTAATGCCTCGTACAATGCTTCTGTACAATGCTCTGTACAATCTTGGTACAAACTTACTACAATGCTTTCTTCTTCGTGCGTTGTACAAGAATGCCTCGAGCTCAGTGATAACAACTCTCTATATCATTGGTTGAAAGAGAGATAGAGAGACCCGTATCTCCATATTGTGGAGCAGGGTAGAAAAACAACCAGCTGTGTCCCTGAAAGTATTCCAATTTCTCAAAATAGTTCTGACATCCACAAGTTTGCTGAGGTCTAATATCTGAATGGTTTTTGGCTCAGAAGTGACTTAAGCCTTAAAGTAATTTTAAGAGCACAAACAATGGAGCAGTTTCCTTGCCTTAGGGCTCTCAGTTCCATGCCTCCCATTAGATCTTTACATACATCCTCAAAAAAGTCCTACAGTTCTCAAGAGATGTTCCTTTTTGGATTTGTAAAAAAAACTTTGGCACAGACGCATCTGTTCCCACTAATATTTGTGGCAAGAACTTGGTAAAACCCACTAGAGCAGAGGGTGGTAACAAATTGTACATTACACGACTGCTGCTGCTCTTATCAGCTGTGCTCTGAGAACTTAAATCATGCAAGAACTCACCAGTGTTCATGTTGGCCCAGACTAAAGAGAGAAAAAAATTGACATTTGAGGCACAACCAGCTGTAACAAAATGTTCTAGAATGGCACTAGATTTGTGGCAGATATTTCGTTCAGAGAAAAACGGCTCTTTTTCTGAAGCTATGAGGAAGACAAGAAAGCATCATCCTACCAAAAATAAGAGGGAATTGGTTCTTTCACATGTAGCAATTAGATGAGAAATGTACATACAGTTACAAATAATGCAGCACCTTTTAACTTGAGCTATAATATGCAGCCCAAAATGTGAGCGTTTAAACCCAGGCCCAAATACATCAGTTTCAGGCCTACTCTGTTTAGGTTAAAGTCTGTTCCTCATGCCTGCAGCTAAGTAACATTTTCAAGTCTAGTAATAATTATGTAAGACTCAAATAAGACAAAATACTCAGTGCAAAAACACCCCACCCTCTGAGAAAAGGAGCATGGTAAAGGTCTGTGGAGGAGCAGACAGCAGAAAATGGATGAGGCTCCATCTCTTCAGGACTTTCTTCATGCCCCAGGCTCCTGTTGTCAGCAAGGAAGAGAAGAGCCTTCTTTGGTAGTCCTGCTAGGAAAATAACAAAAGTAGCACTAGTTCTACTCCTGGAGCAACATGTTTTCTCCAACAGCTGTTCACTGAAAAAAATTCAATTTGTGCTGCAGAAGTTAGATGAAAGATTGAAAAATGTGCATACTTACAATTTTGTCTTTCCTACCTTCCTGGCACAGTGTGAATCCGTACAACACCCACAGACCCTGACAAGGGGTGACATTTCCCCTTATAAACAGAATATTGCTACAAGATTTTGCACTTCCTGTGTTTTCATTCAGTACAACAATACAGGAATCAAATGCTATAAAAAGCAGTTGCTGAAGCATATTGTGAAACATGACCTGGGTTGAGGGAACAACTGTCGCACTTTGCACACAATTCAGAAGGGCATTTGGGTTCCTGCTGCCACCAGAAGCTGTCTTTTAATCACTACAGAATATGACACGCCTCAAACAACCATGCAAGAGTCACACAACAGCCAGTCATTTTCCTCAGATCATGCCAGGCAAAAAGTACCATAGTTTCTTTTCTCCCCATCTGATTTTATGCCATGTACTCAGAAAGTTGTCATGTGGCCTTTCTGTCCCCGTGATATATTGCATCAGTCTGCTGGTTCCCAGAAGTCCATATTTAAAGAGCTTCTGTTCACTTATGTCTCCCTTCTAAAAGATCTCTTCTGTTGTTTTCCTCCCCACCCCCTTCAAGAGCAATAAACATTCTCTTAAGGAAAGGCTTTAGCTTCAATCAGATTTCAGTGCTGATTAGAGGGGAGGTACTCTGGTTGCATTTGAAATGGGCCTCTTTTGACTATTTTTGCTTCTAAAATTAGCTGGGCCATTTCCCAAGAGAAGCCTGGGGATAGATGCAGACACCCCCCCCCCCCCCGGCCACCACACTGGAGCTCTGTCAGAAAGCACAGGCAGAGAGCTGCAGAGCTGCTCAGGGTGGCCAAGAAGGCTGGGAAGCTGCTCTCCTCCTGAATGGCACCAGGGTCATGGAAAGCCCTGGCTGCCAAACCCAACCTGCAGGTCACTGTTTCAAACACTGAGTGTCTGAGGCATCAAGGGAAGGCCTGAAACTGCAGCCAAGGACAAAACCCCACTCAGCCCCAGCCCCTGCAGAGCCAGGGCTGTTATTATTTATGCCAGGACTTGTCTCCCCTTGGATTGCTGCTGAGCAGTCACAACAGCATTTCTGCCAACCCTGGGTGCAATACAGCAGAAAGGCAAAGGTAGCAATTCCTAAGAATATTTCCTGCCCTCGTGCACAAAAAGAAGCTCTACCTGATTTTCCAGGAGCTGTTGAATTCAGCCAGTTTACGCAGTTCTGTGTAATTCAGTAGAGTTTTGGACCAGGGGAAAAAAGTTCCAATACCCACATTGTAAGTAATGAATGTATCTACACCAGAATCTGTGCAGGCCCTATTTAGAGAGGTTTGCAACCTGACAGTAGGACAAATATAAAAATATGTTACAGTTACTTTTGCAAGACACACAAGTCTCTCTTTGCTGGGGTTTGCTTTCTCCCACAAGCCAGCCCCTCTTATGAAACAGGAGTCAAAAATTTGCTTCAGGTCATAGTGCTGTGAGTTGCGTGCAAGGGATTTAGCAGAAAACATTCCCTTTTAAAATAAAGAACTGGAAAAACATGTCTTGTTATGGACAGCTCTGGAACAGTGAGTTCAGCATGTCAGCAGTTTCTGACAACAACTCAGAAGAAGAGTAAGACACTGTTTTTGAGGTTCTGCTGTAGCAGTACTTATCAAAAGTAATCAAGTTGTAACAGGAGGGAGGTATATCTAAAATAAGCATATAGATTCTTAACCTAACATGTACTGTATCAATAGAGAAGATCTTCGGTAATGGAATGAAGGCTTTTAAAAAAAAGAGACCAGCCTCAGTTTCCAGGGAACCAATACCATACATCCTGGGCATTCCTTTGAAATAGGGTAACTTGGCAATACTGTGAGAAGCACCTTCAGGTTTTTAGACAAGGTTTGGGATGAAAGAAAGAGGCAGGAGATCACTTGCTCTTCTGTTTCTTTCTTCTTCCTGACATAATAATTAAAATATTTGAATATTAACTTTGAGGATTTTTTTTAAGATTAAAATTAAGATTAGAAACAGAAGAGGGAGTATCCCTTCGCAGCTTTGTTATTGTCTTTTTTGCACCTGAGGTTTGATTTACACAAATTAATGTTTACATGCAAGCACATGTAACAGTCAAAACTGGTTTAAAAAAAAATTAAAAGAAAAAATTACTCACACCTACATACACAATAGGAATATTCCCAGTCCTCTATTTCACATATTCAATAGTAATATGCAATGCTAATATTCATACTGCTTCTGCTCTTGTTCTGTCTGGATTTTTTGACCCAAAAATGGCAGTGGAAGGAAACAAAAATTAATAACAAAAGGTAAAATTTTGCTTTCAGGAGCTTCATTAGATTTTATTCCCACAATTACACAAACACATGGGAACTAGTGCTGCTGCAGACTGATTTCACATCGCTGAGTGCAGAGGGGATAAATTCATTGGTACCATCTGAGATTCTGGCACTCTATTGTTAACTTCTTTCACTAAATTTATACCACATCTTTTGTGCCATGTCTATTAGGCCTCAACTGGAGCCTTTCAGAGGCTCCACTGTGCTATCAGCTAGAAAAGACTCTTTTTGAATGTACCTATTCAAATTTAACTTTATAAAATAGAATTTTCCAGTCTTTTCAGAAAGTGGATGACTGATATTTCCAAATTAAAACGCATCATAGGTTCAAAACTCAGGTAATTTTTTTTTGCTGCTGAAATGAAATAAAAATTGGAAGTTGTCATAACAGTTTTTTGGCAGATGCACTAAGGATTGAGTGAGCTAAGCCCTCCACTTCAGCAACAACAACCATAACTCAAGCACTCACCACGAAGCTCCATTTCAAATTCCTCAAGAGCTCTAGGACAGACATTAGTTTGAAGTCTGTGAATGGCATTTGAAACCCTTGTATTTCTCCATATCCAAAGCTAAACTTTGCAAAAGGGACGTTATTTTGGACAGAAAACAAGTGAAATAGCATGTGAGCTATGCACAGCAATGCAAATAGGATTATTGCACTTGAAATGTCACTAAAAGACATTTTTCTGTTCAAAACAGAAATATTACAATTAGCTGTGGAATAATGAAAGTGCTTGGTGTTTGTTGGACATACAGATGTTCAAACCCAGAACGGATGTTGAGAAACAATGCAGTGACTGACAAGCAAGAATGCTTTTCTGTGGTAGTGGATATCTTATCTTGCCACAAGACTTTTTTCCTTTTTTTTTTTTTTTTTTGTGAGAGGGGAACCTTTCTTAAGTGATAACATATCAAAATCATATCAATGTTTATGTAGTACCTTAAATGCAAATTAAAGGTTTATGAGGAAAAAAATTATCAGACTGCTCACATAGTGGTTATTGAGGATTAAAGGCCAGATTTTTTTTATCTATATAAACAGATATACCCTTTACCCTATAAATACACTGACATAAATATTTAAGAACATAAAATGCAACATCTGCTCATAAGGGTCATAAATAATAAAAAAATAAAGATTAAAAAAGGTAAAATTGCATTAAAAACCCCAAAGAAAACCAGAAAGCGATTAGTTGCACCTCTTGAGGCAAAAATGGGATGCTGCTACAGAGGTGATTTTTTTCAATCCTGTTAAGGATTTAGCCAGTGTTATAACTATAGGCGCGACTGCTCTCTTTAATAATTTGTAGGTGTCAAGGACTTGTAGAAAGAAAAAGATGCAAGCAAAATGGATCATAAGACAATTGATACAACTGAACATGAGCGCAAACATCCTTACTTAATGAATTTCCAAAAATAAAATGTAAGGGTGATTTCGGTCTAATCAAGTTAATATTAATTTCTAGGAGCTTGTGATTAATTTAATGTACTCTGTAAATCACTGCATATAAGACTTATCTGCACCAGAAAGACTGTTATCAGCAACTTGCTCCAATTGCAGTTAAAAGGCTCTTTTTTTTTTTTCTCTGTATGCTTAAAGCCAAAGCATGTTATGCTCTGTTGACGCAGCTGCCCGAAGTCCACTCACGTGCCCCGGCTAGCTCCTAGGGCAGCAGCGACAAGAATTGCCGCTTCCCTTTTCTTCCCGCTCTGGACAGAGAAGACGGTGCAGCCTGTGCCCCCTCGCAGGAGACACAGGCAGCGGCAATCTGCAGGCGCGTCGGGGAGGTGGCGTGGCGCGAAGGGTAGAGGGATGAGACACTTAACGGTGAGGAACAGGAAAGGTGTTTATTCGTCCAAGGGGTCCGAGAAGTGTCCCCAAGCTCAGTGTGTACACAACTTATAAAGGGGGGAGGAAACCAGGGGTGGGGAGATACATAAACCAATCAGGGAAGGGTAAGGGAGGAGCTGAGCCCGGGAACAAACCAATCATATGGAAGGTGGGTGTATACAAGAGCATAACAACCAATGAGGGATCAGGGACAACATAACAGACATGGAAGGTTCTGGAACAAAGGCATGGGCTATGGGGAGAATGACACCTCTCGGGGGTAGGGTTTAGGGGATTGACAGGGTCTAGGGAGGAGGGGAAACACCATATAGGGGAAAGGGAGGACTTGGGGCAAACCATTCAGGGAAAACATACAGGGGGGATTTCAAGGGAAAAACCACTAACCGGGTAAAACATTTAACATTCATATAAAACTTCTAACAACAGCATATAACTCTTAAAACCACACTACCACACTCTGTAAATTAGAACGTAATTATAAACAGCACTCAGCCTCTTGTAGCCTAGAACAGGCAAATCCCACATGCTACAGAAGTGCTTTGTGGAGACTGGGCATGAAAACATCAAAGCAGGGACTGAACAGCCATTGAGTGCAGTCCTGGCCTCACCCAGATCCAGTCCTGTTATGCACTGATTCTCCCCACTGCTGTCTCTATACTGCCCCAGTATAGAGATACAGGTCCAAAAGCAGCACATCATGTAAAATATGTGTCGCCAAGGAAGACACCCAAAATGGCTGAGGGAAATGATTTTCAGAGAAACTCATGGCATCCAACTACATTAATGAATCTGGAAGTTTAGGTCTGTATCTTTTAGTCAGGTATCTCTGAACTCCAGTGAAATGTTCACTCCTACAAAACTGAGGAGGAATTTAGTGTCCAGAACACATGAAGAAGATGGAAACTCCTACTAGTGGTCTGTAACCAATCCCCAGTGTAGTATCACAAATGGTGACTTTGCGTGCAGAGTCCAGAGCACACCTGATGAGCATGATCCCACAATCAATTTCCTCTCCAAACAAGAACAGGATTACCACTTTTCTTCTAAAGATGTGCAGAGGAAGAGAGCAGTGATGGTGCTTACCTGCTCCATAACCTCTTCATGGTTAAGAGATTCTCCAAGGAAGAAAGCAAAAAACCTCTCATTTTTCCACAGGAATTGGGTGTAGCATAACAGAAGGGGCAGATATACTTTCATCTAGATAAAGGCAGAAAGTAACAGCACAGTAAGAACCCAGAAACACTATCCTGTAAGTAGCAAAGTGCTTTCTACAGCAATTTCTGCTGGCTCCAGTTTCTTCATTTTCACTCCAATTAACCACAACAAATTACAGTTACAGTGTAGCCAGCTTAGAATATGCAGATACAGCCTGAAAACAAGAACAGCAAACAGCTAGAGAGGATCCACTGCTACCAGCTCTGTTTTCTCATAGTTTAGGACAAAATATTTACTGAGGTCAGGGTGTTCTGAAGGCACTTACGAACAAGAAGTAATCACACTGCAGGAGAATACCCAAACCCGGTGCTCCCCCGCCTGGCTGAGGGGAAGGAGAAGTCCCTTCTCTGCAGCAAGCTCGTCCTCCCAGGCTCCTGACATGCCCAGTTCTACATGGCATCCAAGAAATGGGGTTCTCAAGTTTAAAAACCTTGTTCTACGTGTTTTACCCTATAAGAAATAAAAATAAAAAAGCATTCGTTAGGACTGGATTAATTAGTCCTTCATGCAAAGCAGATTAGTCTAATATTTTGAATTCTGAAGTAGTCTTTGTACCTATATGCGGCGGTGTCCGGTTTCGGGGGAGATGTTATCGGTTGGACACCACCGGCAGTAGGTGTTAAGTCCCTCGCTGTCACCGGGCGTCCCCAGTGACAGGGGTTTTTGCTTCCCGAAAAGCGCAGCCCCCGTTCGCCGACAAAGGAGAGGAGGACGCGATCTGCTGTTCGTGATCAGGCTTTATTGTGACCCAATCGGGTACAGCAGACCGCTGCAAGGACCACTCACACGCCAGCAACTGAGTCACCAGCACTGACGGCAAAACGGCCCCCGAGTGTCTGTGCACCGGGGTTAAATATCAGTCCGGCTAGCCAATCACATTTTAGAACATGGGAGGGGAAACGCATGAGGGCAAATAGGAATACGGTCTCAGGGGATTGACAAGAATGATAACAAATCAACTAGCTAACATAATAGAACTATCTGGAACAAAGGAGTGGAACATGTATGACAGACACCTTGTCTCCTGGGAGACAAGGGGCGTTCCCCGATGTGGATTAAACCATGTGGCTATCCCAGGGGCGGGAAGTCTCCCCCTGGGATGCCACACCTATAAATATTACTCAACTGTTTTTCTTCAACCTCTTCCTATTGGGAACTCATAAAATTGATATATTTTGCTTAGCCACACTCCAAAAGAAAAAAGGTCAGGAAAGCAATGACAAGAGAAGCAAAGACTAAAGATAAGTTTAGATAAATATTGAGGAATGGCAACAGTACATAGAAGACTTTTATTCATTTAATAGATGGTTTAGCAGAAAAATGGTGACCTCAAACACTGAGTGCTTACAGTAAAGTATAAAACCTCTTATAAATAATGGACTAAGAACAATATGAACTGAAGCCCAGACTAAATTAAACATCTCACTTTTAATTCATCACTCTCTCGGGGCTGTTCTGTACTTAGTTTTGCTTACAGTGTGAAAGAAAATGTTGAAGGTATTTCTTACCCTCTGCAGTTAAGATACCAGGATCTCACATTTGAAAACAATTTAGAAATACAGTGAGCAGTTCCTCAGAGACAGGATCTAATAAAAAACATAAAGTATACACGCAGGCATGAACCTTTCTATATGTCTACATGAGCCGTTTAGGTAAGAAATCTGACTTTATTAGTACTGTTCACATGCACAGAACTGAGAATGAGTCAAACTCTAGGGAAAAAGCATTCTTCATATGCTAAAATTTCAAATAGCTCATGACAAGCTTTGTTGACCTTCCTTTGTAAAGGTTTGAACTGAGGTAAAAAGCCTCCTTTCCCCAATCATTTGAGAGATTTAATTTGTGGAAAACCACTTATTTTCTGCTATATTAGGAGATTAAATTGAAGGGGAGAAAACATTTATTTGCCATTGTACTGGTTTAAGGTGAGGTGAACACGCATTGTTGCCTCAGTTTCAGGGGTTCAATTGAAGGAAACTCCAGCTTTCCCAGCATTTGAAAGGTTTAAATCGGGGCGTACCGCTGCATTTGAGGGCCCTTCTGCCTGTGCCCCAGCACCAAATGTCTTGTGCGGGAGCAGTGCTGGCATTCCCTGAGGGAATGCCAGCGGNGCCACCGCTCCCGTGGCTCGCGGGGCCTCCCCGGTCCCCGGCACTGTGGAGCGACGCCAGCCCGGGGGCGAGTCCCAGCAAAGGGCGCTGGGGGACGCTTGTGGCTTCGTAGCTTCATAGTTTGCTTGCAAAAGTCACTGAAAGGAAGAGGGGAAAAAACCCAACCGTGACACCCCAGGCTTTTTGCCTGTGGGCTTTGTTGGTATTGCTCTTTAACTGATCCAAACCTTTAAATAATTATGTGGACACCTTCTAGAAACAGCGTTCAGTACATTTTGTATTCTGTCATGAAACCTTCAGGCTCACGTTTTTCCATTGCTGTGTTAATTGCAGGTCCAAGCTGAGAGTGTCCCATGCATCTGATATTCATTGATCTCTTTGTGGTGTTCATTTCCTCTGGGTACAGAGTTGGGATTTTTGGGCAGACGGTGCCCCTCAGACCTCGAGGCTTGTTTAATCCTTGTACACAATTTTATGAAGACGCAGGGTGGCTGAGGACTTTGTCTTGTTGCTGTACTAGAGAATGGAATGTAGGAGGTTCCTGCAATATCTCCATGGAAGATGGAATGTCCGAGGATATCGGTGTAACGGTTCTCAGGGATGAATCTCTCTCTGTAGTGTGGTAGCACAGCATACGACCGAGCCCGGCCTGAGGAATAGGGGGTTAGAAACAGCGAGGTGTTTCGTGCTGGCAGCTAAGTTCTGTGTCGCTGATGTTTTCAGAGCCGGAGCAGATTGATTTGAGTCTGGGGCACCGGAACGGGATCCAGACCTTAGAAAGTGTCTCGGTTTGAGACAAACCAGAAGGAAATGCTTTGAAATGAATGTGTTTCTTAATAGAAGGCACGTTTCAGTCATTTTTAATACGCTTTAAAGGAAACTTTTTTTGAGAAAAAGTGAAAAGAATTCTTTATTTAGTAAGTAGGGTGTATGCAAGTAAGAGAGAAAAAAGACTCAATAATGTTAGACAATAAATTTTCGATTGTGGAGAAAAATCAGGAGATGCAGAGGGGTTTTTTGCAGGTGTGGTCTGGAGTTTTTTTGAGTTGGGGTGTGGTGTGGGTTTTTTTGAGCCATGGAGTGGGGTTTTTCTGGTGGTAGCTTGGTTTTTTGGGTTGGGGTAAAGTTGAATGGTTTTAGAAGATGATGTTACAGTTTTGGGAAATTGTTTTTGTTTTAGCTCACAAATGAGGGGTTAGTTCAAAAAAAGTAAAACATGGTTTGGGTTTTGGGGTTTGTTTTTTTTTGTTTTGTTTTGTTTTGTTTGGGGTTTTTTTGGTGTTAGACAATATAGCTGAGAGAGAATTTGGGGGAGGATGTGAATATTGTATATAAATTGTGTGCTGAATTTTCTTTTTTTTAAGTTATAAAATTTATGTTTGGGCATAAAGTAGATGATAGAGGATATTGCATTATGATATCATTTTAGGAATTTTTTTTTAAAATTTTATATTGTCCACTTAATGCTCCAGTTAATATTGGAGCATTTATATCTATACATATATATATACAGTTAAATATAGATAGTGGTTGTTGAGAGTTGGTTGCAGGAGCAAGGTCACGGATCTTTAGAATACCTATTTGATAGGTCCTCTGTTTAAAAAATCCTGTTTAGGTTTTAGGCCTTAAAAAAATCTGTGCCTAGCTGTCAATTGTAGCATTAGCAAGCAATGCTAGAAATCTGCAGGGACAAGCAGCTAGGGTAGAATGCTACAATGTTGCAGCTCGAGAACAGAACGAGGACAGAATGGGAGAGCCTGGGGAACAGCACAGGATGGGAGGAAGGATGTGCTGAAAGCTGAAGGATAAGAGGAAGCTTGGCTGCAAAAAACTGTAATCGCAAGTAGAGAAAACACTTATACATGACTTGCAACTCATATCCAATAAGAGCTTATTGTTTGCTAGAGAAACGCCTATTGTTTGCCAATCACTATAAAAGCTGGTAGGATCTTTCAATAAGTCGGAACTTGCTTATCAATCACATTGATTGTGTGCTTGTTTCCCCTCACCGCTCCACGACCTTTGTGGTAGTGATATTTAGTGAATAGTGGCATTGATATATGGTTTTTATTCAATATTAGACTTTTTTGTGGTATATAATGTGTTGGTTTATTTTTTTGTAACATTTACTATGTGTATTTTGTTGTTTAAGTCAAGATAATGGGTTTGCTTTATGAATGGGTTTGTTTGTATGTGAGGTAGAATTAATTTAAATATTTTTTAATAAGAATGATATGCATTATACGATATGTGAAATGATATGATATGATAATATGATATGATATGATATGATATGATATGATATGATATATGATATGATATGATATGATATGATATGATATGATATGATATGATATGATATGATATGATACGTAGACTTTTGATATGTATTATTGGGATTTTGTTTTTGTTTACTGTGTGTAGGGGTTCAGATTGGATAGGGTCTGTTTGGTTAGTGGAGTTTGGGGCTTAAATTAACTAGGTGGATTTTGTTGGATGCAGTTTTTAATTTGTGAAATATTTTTATATGTATTGCGTTTAGATAGTTTTTATTAATTTCTCGTATTGTTTTGCTTTGTGGTTGGTATATGATAAGGGATATGGTATATTTATTTAATGTTAAGTTTTTTGGTTAAGGTGTTGATAAGGTTGTTATTGAATGTTTTGTTGTTGGATTAAACTTTTTTTGGGGGTATTATGTTTTTAAAGGATTTCTTTTTAAGGCTTTAGGATGTTGTTATGGGTTGTAGAATAAGGTATAGGGTAGTTTTTTAATTATTTAGTGCTGGCTATTGTGAGTGTGTAGTGTTTGGTGAGTTTAAAGTAGTGTGATCTGGGCACTGGTGGTGCCAGCAAATAACAGATTGGGGCGGTGCCGTTGCCTGTATTGAGAAATGACCTGGTTTAGGATTTCTTTACCAGTGAATTCCTGGATCTAGACACTTTCCTCCCTCCCTCCCTCCCTCCCTCCCTATAGATAAACCTCTCATACAGAAATTTACCTCTTTTCAACAAGCAGCCTGAAAGTTCATAATATCACANCCCTTCCTCCCTCACTCTATTCCTCCCATTCCTCCCTTCCTCCCTCACTCTATTCCTCCCTTCCTCCCTCACTCCCTCCCCTGAAGCTCTTCCACCACTTCCCTTGCTCCCTAGGGAATGATCAAGGCCCAAAGGCTGTCACAGCTCTACNCTTGCTCCCTAGGGAATGATCAAGGCCCAAAGGCTGCCACAGCTCTACAAGGCTTTTCACACCCCTCCCACTTTTTCCACAGACAGAGCTTGTTGGGCTCTCTCTGCAGACACAGGTGCTGCACTCAATCGTTCCACTGCCTCTCCATCCCACCTAAGTCCCTTTTGCAATTCTCACCCTTTGGCTCAGCCTTTCTGATGATGCAGAAGCGGCAGCCCCAGTGTCCCACTCTCTGTGTCACTAAAGAGGTGACAGCCCCAATATTCCGCTCTCTGTTACACCACTGCAATTGAAGGCACAGCCTTGCCGCCTGGCCCTGTCAGTGAAAACACAGCAGTTGCAGGTCCAGCATTCCACTCTCTGTGACATCACAGCAGTGTTAGCCCTAGCATTCCACTCTCTGTGACACCACAGCAGTGGCAGCCCCAGCATTCCCTCCCTCTGTGACATCACAGCAGTTGCAGCCCCAGTATTCCACTCTCTGTGACATCACAGCAGTTGCAGCCCTACCATTACTCTCACTTTGACAACACAGGCCTAGCAGCCCCAGCGTACCACTTTCTGTGACACCACAGAAGCGGCAGCCCCAGCATTCTACTCTCTGTGACAATGCAGCTGTAGCAAACCCAGTGTCCCACTCTCTGTGACACCACAGTGGTTGCAGCCCCAGGGTTCCCCTCTCTGTGCACCACTGCAGTGGCAACCCCAACCTTCCACCCCTGGAGATGCTCAAAAGGAAGCACCCAGAGCCACGTTCCATCAATGCACCTGACCGGCCGCTGAGCACCCCCAGCCTGGACTGATGTTAATTTCTCTGCAGACAGCTCCAAGGGAAGGTCCCCTTTGCCACCACCACTGTGCCACAGACGAGTGTCAGATACAGTTACAGAGCTCTGCCCAGAGCTGTCAGGGGGAGTAGATTAAAAAAAGAAAACAAAACTAAAGCCCAAACAAACAAACAAAACTTTGGCTGCCTTCTTCCTTGGCCCCGGGCACGTTCTCAAAACCATGGGCATGCTCGCATGCCTGCGGTCAAGCTCGCACGCCTGCATGCACTTGTGCACATTTGCAGGCACGCTCGCGCGCCTGGACACTCTTTTGCACACTTGTGGGGTCGCTCGCATTCTTGCGGGCGCGCTCGCATGCCCTCACACACTCATGAACACTAGTGGACACGGTTGCACAACTGCGGGCACGCTCGCACACCTGCAGGCACGCTCGCACCCCCGTAGACACTTGTGAAAAGCCGTGGGCACACTCACACGACCTCACACACATATACGCGCACCAGTGGGCTTGCTCGCAAACCCACGGGCACTCTTGCTTGTTTGCAGGCACTCTTGCACCCCCGGGGGCACAGTCACAGGCCAGCGAGCTCACTCGCACGCCAGCACACAGTCGGCACACCCACGGGCGCTCTCGCACTCCCACATACACTAGTGCACACTCACCGGCATGCTCGCAGGCTCATGCACACTCGTGCACACCCACGGGCATGCTCGAACACCCGCGAGCACCTTTGCACGCCCACACATCCTCGTGCACACCTGCGGGCACACTCGTGCGCCTGCACACACTTGTGAACACCTGTGGGCACATTCACACGCCTGCAGGCACGCTCTCGTGCCTGTACACACTCGTGCCCACTCGTGGGCTCACTCGCATGCCCGCACACACACGTGCGCACCCGCAGGCACGCTCGCACAACCGCGGGCCTGCTCACACGCCTGCAGGCACACGTACATTCCCGCCCACACTTTTAGACACCTGCGGGAACGATCGCACGCCCTCACACACTCGTGCACACCCGTGGGCATGCTCGCATTTCTGCACACACATATGTGCACACCCGTGGACATGCTCGCACGCCGGCAGACACTTGTGCACACCCGCAGGCATGCTCGCACTCCCACACACACACGCGAACACCCATGGGCATGCTCGCACAACTGTGGGAATCCTTGCACACTGGCAGGCATGCTCGCACGCCTGTACACATTCGTGCCCACTTGCTAGCGAGCTCGCACGCCCGCATGACATTCCTGCATACCCACGGTCAAGCTCGCACCCCCCCGGGAATGCTCGCACATGCACACAAATATTTGTGCACACCCGTAGGAATGCTCGCTCACCCACAGGCACGCTCGCACTCCCACAGAAACTCGTACATGCCCGCGGGCACACTCGCAGAACCGTGGGCACTTTTGCACGCCTGTGGGCATGCTCGCACACCTGCACACACAAGTGAAAATCTGTGGACAATTGCACACTCGCGGGCACTCTGGCATGCCCGCAGACATGCTGGCATGCCCACGCGCACGCTGGAACGCCCGCACACACCCGTGCACACCCACTAGCACACTTGCACATTTGCACACTTGCCGGAGGGTTGACATGCCCGCGGGCACGCTGGCCCACCCGCACACACCTGTGCACACCCGCAGGCACAATTGCACACCTGCAGGCACGCTGGCAAGCCCATGGACACGCTGGCACGCCCGCGGGCGTGCTGGCATGCCCGCACATACTTGTGCACACCCACAGGCACACTTACACATCACAGGCACCCTAGCACACCCACTGGCTAGCTGGCACACCCGCGGACACCCTGACACGCCCACGGGTACACTGGCATGCCCCCACACACCCGTGCACACCCAAGGGAACACTGGTAAACCTGCACACACCGGTGTACAACAACGGGCACGCTGGCACACCCATAGGCCTGCTGGCATGCCCACAGACCCCCGTGCACAACCGTGGGACCGCTGGCATGCCCACAAGCACGCTGGCATGCCCATGGACACACTGGCATGCCTGCGGATGACCTGGCATGCCCATGGGGACTCTGGCATGCGCGCACACACCCGTGCACACCCGTGGACATGCTGGTACGCCCGCACACACCCGTGCACACTCGCGGACAGTGTGGCTCGCCCACGGGCACGCTGGCACGCCCGCACACCCCCGTGCACCCCCGTGTGCATGTTGGCACAACCATGAGCACCGTGGCACGCCCGCACATCCCCTTGCACACCCGCGGTAACACTTGGATGCCCACGGGCATGCCGGCACACCCACGGGCACACTGGCACA
>VWZP01001414.1:113927-180120 GCA_013396995.1 Dicaeum eximium | reverse complement strand
TTGTTTCTCAGGGAAAAGGGGGCGACTGTCCTGTCCAAGGGCCTCCATCCTGCTCAGGGCCCTGTGGCATCAAGAGGGCTGACACCTNGAAAAGTACCTCCTGAAAAGTGAAATCAAGAAACTGGGCTTATGAGTTTTGTTTCTCAGGGAAAAGGGGGCGACTGTCCTGTCCAAGGGCCTCCATCCTGCTCAGGGCCCTGTGGCATCAAGAGGGCTGACACCTCATAAAATTACGAACTATGCAGGACGCCTCCCATAAACAACCAGGCACTAACTAAAATTCAGATAACACTAGCCAGGACAACCTGAGCTTTATGTGGAGGGAGGTTGGGTCAGAGATATATCCTGCTATGTACGGAATTTTAGGAGGTGGCAGCCCCCTTAGGGCCACGGGCAGCTGGACCCGAAAGACGGCCCTTTTCCCTAGGGCCGTCATGTTCTAGCAAACACAGCTAGGCCCCGACACGTTCCTGGTGTCAGTGTGCAGGAGGCGCTTAATGACGAGGATGTCTCCCAGGGGCAAGCTGCCCCCACCCACAACTTGGTCTCATCTGGTAGAGGTAAGCGCCTCCTGCACACTGACACCAGGATCGTGGAGGGCCGGCACACGGCTCCCAAAGCCGCTTGGCCTGGGTGGATGTGCCCCCTCCCGCGTGTCCGAGCCCCCCACGCCCCGAGCACCCCGGGGTCAGCCGGGGGAGCCCGGGCCAAGGCCGGCTCCGAGCGGCCGCTGCTCGGCACTGGCTGTTTGCGGAGGGCCACCGGCCCTGACCCCGCGTCCCGCTTATCTCTGCGGCTGCTCCCTCACAGCGCGATCAATCCCGGTGGGATCTGCGGGGCTCCCGCCTTATCTGATCTGCTGTTTTTCCCTTCCAACAGTAAACATCCGCCACTCGAAATAACAAGCTGTGCAATGCTGACTCGCTGCTTTGATTCTTATTTGCTAACTGTAGCTACTGTTGGTGATCCGGGGTGTCCTTGAGGCTTTGTGTCACGAAGTTCTGTTCGATAGCACCGACTTCATTAACAATGTTTTCAACGATTATATTTTAGCAGGACTGCCTTTGATTTGAATCATATTTTGAATTTAAATCCCTATTCACACAGACACATGAGAAAACTCCTGGATGCTTTATCAGATTAAGATTCTTTATGATCCCAGAGATAATCAAGCCTGGTGCAGAAGTGCTGAACGAGATACTTTTATAAAAGCAACAGTCTCAAAACATGCACACAATGCAAAAGAGATCAGGGTAAGCAGCTGCAGTTGGAATATTTCATCAGAATCAGATTAATTAGTAAAGTATGTGAGCTATTCTGCAAATTTGGGAAATGTAATCCTTCCAATAGTTTGGAAATAAAAGTCCAGACCATGATTATAGCATATTTCACCTTCTGCTCCTTCCCTATTTTTCATCTTATTAGAGAATACTAGAAAGTTAAGACAGTTTATCAGACTTCCTTTTTCCTAATAGGCAAGTCATGAACACTTGGAAAACTGACAAATATTGCTGTGTGGACCATCCTGGCCATGGAACCAGCTGGGTAAAGATTGTCCTGTCCCAAAATGGACACATCATCCCTAAGCCATAGCCAGTGCTGGTTTCCCCTGTCCCACTCTCACATCGTCACAAGACCCCTCGTGTGCAGCTCAGCACCTGCTGCTGCCTCCCTCTGCTCCTGCTCCTGCTCCTGCTCCTGCTCCGTGCCTGCCTCCAAAGCCTCTCCCAGAGCAGCCATTTCCACAGAGCAGCTTGGCTCAGCTCCATGGAACGAGCTCGGTGTGCCAGAGCCATCTTTCCCTTTTTCACTTTATCCAACACAGGGATTTCTTGCAGTCCCTGAGGTTCCGCTTAATTCGGGCACTCAATGGGCCATTTAGAGATGTGGCACTGGGAATTCCAGTTCACATCTGTAGGAAATCAGCTGAAGGTACCCACGGTCTGGGCAGTGTGAAGGATCATTTAATCCTTTCAGGAGCTGCACCAGGATGTGTCTGAAGTGGCTGTTCTGCTCTTGTGTTTATGATTCTGATTTACCACTCACTTCTCCCTGGAGTCAGAGGTGCCTTCCTGGCCTTCCCTGCCCATAGGGACAAGCAGGGGTAGGTGAGGTGCTGTACCAGACTGTCATTTCAGGGTCAGTTTATTTCCTCTGTGGAATTCTGGCTTCATGGAATAAAATTCCAGGATGAGGGAGATGACAGTCTACGACACCACTGCCACACTGCACTGAGCCCGTGCTCCCACTCGGGGCTGGGGCTCAGCCCCTCTGCAGTAGATCTGGGCACAGAATAATTTGTCCAGCTCCAAGGGACAGCAGAGTGAGCTCCTGTGGCGCCAGGAGCGGATCCCAGTAGGACAAAGCTCCTCGGTTTAAATGCTGGGAATGCTTGTCACCAAAACTTGGAGTGTGTAGCAACAGAGCTTAAACAAATCAACAGATGAGCATTTCTGAGTAGGGGTGCCTTGTAATTCCTTTGGCTTATCACATCAATTCTGTGTAAACTAAATAGAATGTATAAATTTGGCCTCTCAAACTTTTTAGTGTTTAACTTCAATTCGATTAAACACTTATGTGTGTGTACAAAGTGAAAAATGGGGTTACAAGAGGTTAATGTTTTAATGCTTTTAATAACTCTTAACCACATGGCTGTATTTTGTCAAACAGAACACGAGGTTGTTGTAGCAGGAGAAGTGAAGGCTGGATAGCAGAGTACTGGGGCACTCAGAACAACAATGCTGCTGCAGAGCCCAAACTGCTCCCAGGCCATCTTTGGAAAATCAGAAATAGTATTTCTGTGGTGGGATAAATACATAACAGTTCTGAGTACAGCTGAGGAGGTTCTTGCTAACAGTAGGAAAATCACAGAGAAAAGAAATCTAGATGGACCAAAAATGCTCAGAGCACAGGAGCACCTCCCCTATGAATACAGGCTGAGAGAGCCAGGGCTGTTCAGCCTGGAGAAGAGAAAATTGTCTGGAGACCCCACAGCCCTTTCCAGGGTCTGAAAGGGCTACAGGGAAGCTTGAGAGGGACCCCTCATCAGGAACTGCAGGGACAAAACAAGGGGAAATGGGTTCAAGCTGAAGGAGCAGAAATTCAAGTTGCAGTTAATCCAAGCTGGAAATTCAAGTTCTATATATGGAAGGAATTCTTCCCTGTGAGGGTGGGCAGGCCCTGGCACAGGGTGCCCAGAGCAGCTGTGCCTGCCCCTGGATCCCTGGCAGTGCCCAAGGCCGGGCTGGATGGCGCTTGGAGCAGCCTGGGACAGTGGAAGGTGTTCCTGCCATGGTATGGAGTGGAACAAGATGGGATTTAAGGTCCCTTCACCAAAACATTCTGGGATTCTATGAACAGACCGATATCAAATGGCAATATCTGTGACAGATGGAGTGACATCTAGATACTGGAAGTACAGAAAATAATAAAAGGCACATTTCTAGGATACTTCTTGGATTTTCAGTAAAATGATATTAATTGTTAGTGTGGTCAGCACAGGTAGAAACCTTGTGGCTAAGTGTCTGAAAGCACAAGTCTCTCATGGTGATGCAGCAGGGCAGATGCTTTTGAAAAATGGAATGTGACAATTCTGATTTTCACTACAAGTCCTTCCTTCAAAACCCAACTATTTCAGCAGCTACAGCTGTTTAAAAAGCAAACCAGCCCCCTCTCACACCACATACCCTAACACTTTCTGACTGCTTGCTTTTAAAATTAAGTGGTAGTGTTAAGACAGCTCTCAGCTACTGTCACAATGTCACTGGTATTGACTTCAACAAAAGTGTAGCACAGAGGCTCATGGGCCAGGAGCCCAAAGGAACCCTCCTCCTGCACTTCCCAGCCCACACTTCAAGGTAGATTAACGTGGCATAACACAGAATTGTCCTGTGACAAAAGTTATTACCAAGGAACTCAGTCTTATTGTTCATCCTAATTATCTTGCTTTGATAAATCTTGAGGAGTCACCCACTGCACCACAGCACTCACACTTATGAGTATAATATTCTTTCTACTGTTAAAACAAATGTCCTCAAGATGGAATCCAGGCTGGAAAAAAGGAAAAGCATTATCATTGATAAATGGATACATCCAGTAAGTTCAGTCTCTCAGCAGCAAGACCACTGCTGATAAAATGCTGAGCAAGGGATTCCACAATAATTATTTTGTAATGCTTAATACAAAGTGTCAAGCTCTGCTTTATGGAAATGAGGTCTTGGCTTCCCTTTGCTGTACCTACAAAGTTCAGTCACTGCAGTGCCTGTAGTTATGAGTATTCTCTATGAACTACCAGCTCTTGAGATTGTAATCCAACTTAATTGATAACTTTGCTTTCTTCTACCTTGTGCCTTGCTGGAGCATTTTATTAACAAATCTTGGTCTTCCAGCCACGGGGAAACAGATTTGGCAGAGGGTACTGAAAGGGGGAGGTGTCAGGGTACCCAGGAACTTTGTGAAGGTTGAATGGATGGGCTTTTTATGCCTACTCTGCCTTCAGGCACTGCAGATTAAATTTCAGAGAATAAACAGGAGAAACAGTAACATTCTGTGGGCTGTCCTGAGATTTTCAGGGCAGTTTAAGGCAGTCTGGCTCTTGGACTGAAATTTGACATAATGTTTAGCTCTTCAAGATTGGCCTTATAAGCCTGTAAGAAAATGCAAGGTTAAACTATCCAACAACTTAATGATTAAGAAAAAAATCAGTCTTAAAAATATCAAAATTGTTCTTCCTCTCTGATCTGATATTTCATCATTTAATCCCACAAAGACATTCAAGAATTTAACAAGAACTTCCATCTTCTGAGTTATTTCTCGTCCAATTTGATAGTGAGGATTTGTCTGATACATTTGATGCAAAACAAAGAGTATTTCTATTATCTCACACTAAAGAACACTTCTCTGCAGTGCTAAATGGGAGCTGTTCACTGTGCAAGGTAACACCAACAGGCAAAACTGGTACTCACAAGGCTTTGTGCTGCTTCAGGACTGAGAGGTTCATCCACACCCATGAAGAACAATCCCAACAGTGTCAGCATTCCTGAACCTTTGGAAGATCTATAAATAATAGATGAGAGGAGGAACAGAAAACTTTTTTCATTAGTTTTTTCATGAGTTCCTCAGCAAACTGGAAAGGAAATCCAAGGTCTTGGATCACAAAATTTTGGCATGGATGTGTCTGCCAGTGTATTTTATGCCTGTGAACCATTTTATTTCTCTGACACAAAAATTGGTAAAGATTAGGTTTGATAATTTTGATTTGTGATCTGTATTGTTAATACTCAGCTTTCTATAATATAGTTCAGGACAGTTTACCAACAGGAAAGATTTAATCCTGTAATGAAATAATCATTGTTTTAATATAACCTTTAACTCACTTAGAACAACAATTACTGTAATTAGCAATTAGTTTTCTGGGGGCTTTAGTCATTTAGTATTTGACTCTTGCTTTCATCATTTAATGATTTACAGTAATGAGCTGGAACATCAGTATTTTGTACTGAAATGGCCAAAATAGTTGTCCAGGCATCTTTGCCCTCATGTGACAGATCTCAGATGGCTTGGGGAGAAGTTAGCCAAGAGCAATAGACAATGCCATCGCTTCTGCTTCAGTTCTACTGAAAAACAACAAGACAGTGACTGCTGTGCCTTGCAGTCAGGGCTCAGTAGCTCTTGGAGGACTGTTACTTTGCTGAGATTCTGCCCTTTGTTTGAGTTTTGTTTGACAAATGCTTTATAAATGAACAGAAGAGGTGGTTTATGTTTCATTAATGAGGCTGATAGTGGTTAATTACTGAAGTTACGTAAACAATCCAATACCAGATCAAGCCAAACGGGTCATTTATGTAGAGGAGATCCAGCTGGAGTAGATGCGATTTCCTTTAACTATTCGGTTACCAAACGAGTCACAGACTTCTGGAATCTCCAGTCCAGATGAGCAAAGGACTGTGCTGATCTTGAGAAGGGATTCTCTCAGCAGGTATGGCTCCAGGGAAGCTCTTCCTGCATCTCCAGCTGCCTCACCCATCAGACCCTCAGAGCCACTGCCTGATCTCCACGGGGGTTTGGTTGCCCAGAGCTCCCAGTTTGCGCTGGTGGCAGTGGGGCTGCACCAGTGCTGCAGCAGTGTCCGGGTCAGGCTGCTGTCACCACATCTGCTTGTTTTCTATGAAAAACATGTGTGTCCCTTATTCCCCACTTCAGTGCCACTTCTGGATGTTGGCTCATGGCATGAACTCGTTCAGCTCCTGTTTCCAGGCCCTATCTATGAGTGACACTTTGTTTACTTACTGCTAGTAAAGCAAGCTTGGAGTCTGGTACAATTCCTTTGCCACTGAAGTGGCTCTGGGCATGTTACTAACCAGAGTCTTCAGCAGTGCTTTACAGAGCTGATGTATGTATAGAAAAATAACAGAAAACACAGCTGGAAGAGAGCTTAAAAGTCCTTTACAAAAAGTCCTCTTTACAAACCAAAGCAACTCAGAGAAAACAATTATTGAGTTCAATCTGGTTGCCCAAACTGATCTTCAAAACAGCCAGTGGAGAAGATTGTACAAGGAGCTCACTCCAGTGCTATTTTTACCACAGTAATTGCTTTCTGTAGTTTGTAATTTAAATCTCCCTTACTCCTAAATAACCTTTCTGTTTTTTGATTATTTACAAGCATGGAAAAGAGTTTATTTTCCTCTTCTTTGCAGCAGTATTTGAGGTGACTCAAGTGTGCCCTCAAGTCTCCCATTTTTGTCATGCTAAGCTTTGAATAGGAGCAGTGATTTATTAAAATAATGTAAATATCTGTATTTACATAAATATATGTATTTAGCCAGTCACCTGGTCTGTATCACTTCATGATTATGCAAAATATTTTCACTACTACAGTGTGGGAGTTAATTAACTGTGGGCTAATACTTAATTACTGCAATTCATTTCTA
The DNA here is from genome assembly GCA_013396995.1 of Dicaeum eximium. Classification (NCBI taxonomy): domain Eukaryota; kingdom Metazoa; phylum Chordata; class Aves; order Passeriformes; family Dicaeidae; genus Dicaeum; species Dicaeum eximium. Next base: position 173,191 of record VWZP01001414.1, on the reverse strand, counting down.
CTACTACTAAGTTTTATGTAGTTATTTTATAAACTTATTTATATACTGATTTCAGAAACTGAACTTACCCTGAATCCAGCAGGCTTTATAAACTGAGTAGAATGGGGATTTGATGCCTTTTAAAAATCTCGGCTTCAGGCTTAAGTTCCCTGGAATCAACAGGCTCTAAATGCCCACATCCTATAGCTAATTTGAACAACTTATCAGTAAGGTGCCTTCCATCAGAAAAAATGCTAAAAATAAAAGTCAGTAGCATTTAAAAGCTAACAACAATATTTCACAAACCTCTGGTTGTTTTTCCAACTTTCATGAGAAAGGCTTGATGAAAAAGTCAATGGGATATTGTGAAAGAGATACTTCTGTGAAAAAAATATTTGTTAAATCAATTGTAAAACTTTCAGTTTTAATATTGAAGTTTTTTGACAGCTTGGCAAGTTCCTGTATGAGGCTGCTTTTACCAGAAAGACAAGTGCTGAGGATAATATTAGCTTAAACATCCTTATCTTCATCTGTGTTCCAGCCCCCCACTACCACACGTGAGCAATGCAGGACATCTGAAAACTTAGAAAACCCCATAATATGCTCAAATAACATTTATTAATCAATGCTGTTTGTTCTTGAAAGACTCAGCCTCTCCACAGGCAGATTCCTGAATGGCACATGGAAATAAGCAGCGTTAGGGCTGCTATTTTCTGGAGCTCATGAACAGAAATGTCCCTCCTTTGAGGGGTGATGGCAGTCTATCCATGAAAACCCACTGGCCCAAAAGGGTATGTTAAGTGACTTTGCTGTAAGTTATCCTACAGGAAATTGTATTTTCCTTTTCCCATCTAATTCCATGCAGTATCCAACAGAAGCAGTTTTTCCTGAGGTGAATGGAGAACTGATATTACACAGAAGGCAGGTGAGCTCCTCCTGCAGTGAGGAGATCTGCAGCCTGCTGGGAGCACTGGATCAGCATGATACCTAACAAGAAAATTCCCTGTCCAAAAGGTCACATTTACCTAGGAAACAATGAAAACATCAAATTGCTATATTAATTTATTAGAAGTTACTAATAATGGAAATATTTGGGGGTTTAAGAATGAAATTTTGCTGAGTTAATGGCAAGGTGAACTTAAGTTCCCTGAGGTTGCTAATGAACTGAGCATGAGCCTGGTGTGTGCCACAGGGGTGTCTGGATCAGAACACGGAGGACGAGGGAATTGTTTGGTGTTTGGAGGTCCTGGCCTGATCCAGCCTTTCCAAATTAAATTATTATGTCATGTAAAATTCTCCTAATAATACAACGCAATATTTCCCCTGCTTGGGAATTGAACATTTTCCACCACCACCCCAACATGCCGACGGGAAGCAACCAAAACAGGAGAATTTTGAATTCTAGCAGGAGAGCAGAATCCTTGTGCAGGGCAGGGAGGACTCTGGGAGCAGTGACGTGAGGGTCCCATGGCCTCTGTCCCTGATGACCCAGCTGGGATGTGATTGATGCGGGCTCGCAGCTGCCCTCGCTCCGACCCCAGAGGAGCTGTGTGGGAAGTTGGTGTGTCGGAGCCGCGGCTGTGCCGAGTGTCTGGAGCCGGGCTGAGCGCACAGAGCCATAAATAGGGACCGGCCCCAGGGCTGAGCACAGCCGGCACCGCCACCGGAGCGCCCTGCAAGCACCGTGAGTATCGCGTTCCCTTCTCTGCATGCTCTCGGCTTAGAAAGTGCTCCTCAGGACATACATCAAGTGGGGAAAATATTCCAGGCGCTGGGCTTTTTTTCTTATTTATTTCCTTTTTTTCTTTCTTTTTAAACATCTGGCTAAATGAAACCAGTAAACACGCACTTTTAAATCTGGTATCTACTGGCACGGGTTTGTCCAACAGTACTTTATTTGACACACAGAGTGAAGAAAAGCAACTTCTAAGTCAATTATTTGTTTCCCTTCTGGAAAACTGTGAGTTTCAAACAGCTTCTAACCTCTTATTTTAGAATGTATAAAAAATTATGCCTTTGAAATAATTATTAATGGAATAACAATTCCAAAGGAAAATTTCAAGATAATTGCAATGCAGTCCATTGGTGAAATAAGCCAATTCCTATTATGGTTATTATATGGAATATAATAACCAGGAAGGAACACATTTAATAAGAAGAAAAGTGGAATTTCTTCAAAGAGCAGCTTTGAGGAGCTTCTTGGCACATTAAAACCAGGAGGAACAGAAAAACCTTTAATAATGTGTGTAAGCTGCATACAGGATCAATCAAGTGATCCTACAATTTCCCCTGCAAAATCATTCTTTAAGCAGTGATTACTGAATTGCTTGAGTGCAATTGAATAGATCAGCTGGCATCACACCTACTTGGCACTGATTATGCTCAGTTACTTTTTTTTTTTTCCGTTTTTGGTTTAAATTTTCACAAATTGAAAAAAAAACAAACTTTGCCTTCCAGCTGCAAGCAAAGTACAGTGATTAAACCCGAGCCTGAAACATGCTCTGAGTTCCACTACGTGCCCCAAGGTGTGCTAATTAGATGGTGAAGACCTTCAGCTCGAGTTCCTAAAATTCCCTGTAAACAAGAAATTTCCCCATGACTCAACTGTCAAAATATTTACGATAGCAGCTAAAGCACTGTCAGTACCAAGCTCTGAAAGGGCTCCCTGTGGCCCTGCTCCATGAAGGATGTTTTGTATCCCAATAAATTTGATAAGTTGATGATATGTTGCTTTATGAGATGGGGTTTTATAGCAATAAAAATTATAAACCCCACATCTTTCACCATAAATAGAAATAAATAGATGTACAGTTCAGATTGTAGTCTCAACATGTACATTCTATTTATGGTTCTACTTTACTTTTATCAATCAAGGGATTTTTTTTTTCTTCTTTAGTGGGTTCCATTTTTGATAAATTGTCAAGTCTTTCAGTTGGGACTAAGAACTAAATTTCTGCATGAGATGGATAACCAAGCCCTTGAATCAACACGTTCTGGTTTATACTGAACGTCTGTAGTTCAGAAGATGAGCAGTGGCAAAACTAAGTCTGTAAAAGCACAGCATTTTCAAATGTGCTTAAGCTACCTTGAGTGTAGGTCACCTCTTCCAGAAAACACCATTCCCCTCACCTGCTCAGGACTTCCCATGTGAAGATGCCCAGTAGAGGAGGGAGAAGCAGGAATTTACGCAGATGACATTTTCTGTCAGCTCAGTCTGACTCAGGACTGAAGGCTCCCACCGTGTGTCACTGCTCAGGTGCTACAAAATAAGTAATTAAAAATTTCATCTTTTGTTCCCAGTTCTTTCCACTTTTTAGGCTAAAGACCTTTATGCATCCCCTCTGGGAACGTATTTAGATTTTTGCTTCCTTTTAAAGCACTCATGCACAAACGTGGTTATATTGGGAACATACAGAAAAGAGAAAAAGGGGCACAAAACATTTTGTTTTGGGAATGGCATGGCTGCAACTGCCCCAAACATCCAAACCCATTGCTCCATTCTTATTTCAACTTTGTTCCAGTTACTGTTTTGGACATTGCACCTGGGCATGTCTGGTACCTTCTGTTGGGAGCTTCACCGTGCTGGGCACGTGCAGAACTCCCTTGCCTGGCAAAGGCTCCTGAGTGTCTGTGTGGGCTGGGGAAGTGTCCCACGAGTGTGAGGGGTTTGGGATGGCCACAGAGCCTGGGGGAGAGCAGCACATGGATCACGGAATCCCAGGGACTGCTGCAGTTTGCAGGAGGCCTCCCTGCTGCTGCCTCACTCACCAGGAGGGAGGCAAAGGTTGGAAAACATGACTCTCACAGCCACTCATAAATAATCAAAGCTTGCCTGGCCTAGGAAATGAAGTTCCTTCCTTATATATATTATTCTCTTATTTCTTTTTTTCTTTCTTTCTTTTTTTTTTTGCTTTAAAAAGCCTAATGCTTTGTTTGGTCAGAAGAACAAACTTGTCAACACTAAACTCTCAAATGTCAGAAAATGAAACTCTTAATGTTTACACGTCTCATTCTAAGACAGTCGAGCATTCCTCAGATAACCGATGGATTTACTATTCCCACTGTTCTAACATCCTCTTAATTATCTTCATTTAAGATTTCATTTTACAAAGAATTTAAGATTTCAGTTTAGAAAGTCTCAGTCTAAGCTGGAAATTTTGTAGGTGCAACTGATGACTGCTATTAGCCATAAAAATCAATAAGAAGGGCTGAATATTTTCTCCTACAATACCTAAGCTGAGGAAACTTTGCCTAAGGAAAATCTGCTTCCAAGTTAGAATGTTTAAGCAATCAACCACCTTACATTTGGTACTTCATACTCCCAGTATACTGCTTTTATTAGATTAGATCCATGTAATTTTTTTAATCTACTATTCAATTATGGCTTTTATTTAAAGAAAACACTGGAATTCAGAAACACATTTCTTCAGCAAACACACATTTTTGGGAAAAAATGTAGACTTTGTCCAGGCCAAATTGATCTAACTGATAAGACCTCATGATTCAGTGACTTATTTTGCTCTCAAACAAATATTTACTAGCAGAGATAACAAACCCCCAGCATTCCAGCCTCACTGCATCCTTTCACCTTCTGCTGACAACACGAAGCGAAAGTGCTCAGCCCCAAAGCTCTGTCCAGTTTGGGAGAAGGGATGTGAGTTTTTCACAAAACCACCCCAAATTCTCTGGGGTGATCCATTCATTGTCTCAGCTGTAGCAAGGTACAGCTATAGCACAAACCCCTTCCTTCAGGGAAGGACTTCAAACCCAACTTGCTGTAAATTCTGCAGAGAATCCCATTGAAGGAGTTGGATTTGCTGTATTTTCCAAATCCTTCCATGCCTTTTTCATCTTTTCTATCCTTCCTGTCTGCTCAGGGCAAGCCTGTGGGTGGTTCATGTGCAAATTGTCTCTTACAGCCCTTGCTCAGTTGGCATCAGGCTCAGCAAAGGTTTAACTTGTGGCCACATCCCACTCATGCAGAGGGACAAGGGGGCAAGGAAAATATTCCTACTTACTCCTCTAATGGCTACTCTGTTAGCTCTCAGTTCTAAGCCACACCAGAGGTTTGCTGTAGGTTTGTAAACTCAAACCCAGCTCGTGCCACTGTCCATACAGACTTTTTTTCCCCCCTAAAACTCTTTTAGAGTTATTAGAGCACATTTTTTGAGAACCTCTCTCTAAATTTGAATTTATAAGTCAAATTACTGGAAAATGAGGTAAGTTTTGAACTCCAAGCACAGCAGCTCTTCTCGCCATGTCACTGTGAGCTCTCAGTGCACTTTGTTATTGTCAATGTCAGTGAATCCAGCCAGGAGCTCAGGCTCCTTCAATGACCAAGGGGCAGTGGAAAGCTCTTTAGAGGCAGCACATCCTATAGGAAATCAATATTTTGGTCTTCACTGAAAGTTTTACACTGTTAAAGGAACACAGGAAGTGTAATTCAGGCAGTGCTTGAGCAAGGCAAAGTTGAATTTTACTGCATAAATGAGTGATGAAGAACCGATATTCCATGCTGGCCTTTCCATGCTATTTTCCTTGCTTCAACTCTGCATAAAGAGTGAATGAAATAAACTCATTGAAAGTCCATCTTTGTGCAAAGATGGGGCAGCCCCACATCTACACTACAGCAAATACTCCAATTCATGCCCAAAGCAAGTTTATTCTATCCAGTGAAGCTTTTTTAACCTTCTCTGAACTAGAGAATTTACCAGTGATTAGTCCAATCCCCCCACATGGTTTTGTGTAAAACGCAGAGCAAAACATTTCTAACTATAACCTGGAAATTTAGGAAAGAATTTTACCCTGAATCTGTAATATCAGGACACTCAAACACTTTGTAGCCTCATTGAGGATGTTATGTGACTTCACACAGACATCTGATTTTCTTATAATCTGAAAACTGCCATATTCTGGAGTTTTCTGGCTCTGTGTTTAACCCTACCCAGCAATTCTCTCCCATGGGATGTTTCTCTTGCTCTCCCCTTTGCTCAGGTTGCTGTTTGAAGGCTGATCCCCCAGCAGAGTGGATGAAGCAGTGCAGCTGGGAGCAGAGCATGGCCAACACGTTTGTCACCGTCCCTGACGGGTACGGCCTTCCCGAGCCCATCCAGTACTACGGTGAGCAAAGCAAGTTTTGGACTCTGCAAATGCAGCAAAATGAACTCCTGTGGGAATTTCTTTTTTTTTTTTTTTTAAATTTTCATTTTAATTTACCTTTAATGCACTTGAAAGCTCTTACCAAGCTTGTACTGAAAGTGCATTGAAATCTGTTACTGTGTGCTCATACAGACTTTCGAGCACAATGTGATTATTCTGACTGAGCACTCCATAGAAACATCCCCAGTGCTGACTCCCTTTGAGCTGCATGGAGAAGACACAGGTTCTATTACAGTATTCCAGATGCATTATAAATACATAATGCCTGTTCTATATCTTATGTAACTATAATTTACAATAACTAATTTGATTTTAGAAGACTAAAGGCAGGACACAAAGCCCACTCACTAAAAGGGAAGAAACCTCCAAATTAAAAAAAAAAATCTTTCTGATTTGTTTTTTTAGAGATTTTAATAATCCCAAAGGAAGAATGAAACATGATGGATGTTGCACAGGCTTTCTTTGGTATAGCTGTGTGTATTTAAGGGAGGATGGATAAAATTAAAACTCAACAGATAGAAAGGCAGGAAGACACTTTCTTTGTAATTCTGTACCTACATTTTACTAAACTAAAATCTCATAACTGTAAAGTCACATGTGGGAAAATACTAAATAAAACAAGTCTCTGCTTTTTACTCCTCTGAAGTTCAACTTTAAGACCCCTGCCACAGTAATTTTTAGTACTGTCTGATTTATATACAATTTTTCTCAGACCCTTGTGCACCATTTTCAAAATTATGTCTGAGATATGTATCAGTAGCTAACACTTCATTAAGAAATTCACTTGTGGAAGGTATTTGACTGTAGTGTGGACAGCTAATAAAACAACCTTTAAGTGTAAGATCTGACTGCAACTGTGTCATCAGTTGGCAAATGATATTCAATTATCTACTAACACTAATCCAGTGGCACCCACATGATATTGCCCAAACTGTTACTGAGCCGTTTTTGCTAAATTTAAGATTTCACTTAAGAATATTACAGGTTTAAATTTAATGTGTCAGATTGCCCAAATGAAAACGTGTTCCTCTAATAGTTATGCTACTAAATCTACAGAACATTTTTAAACTTTGGAGCAGCTGATGTTGAGACATTCTCCAGGTTCTTACTGCACTTTCGATTTCCCCCGGAACAGATGTTTTACCAGAGCACATCAACTACCAGCTGCAGGAGCCGGAATTCCAGGCTGGCCCGTACTGCCAGTACTCAGCAGTGCCAGTGCCAGCCCTGCAGCCCCAGCCTGCGCCGTCCCCGTTCGGCCCCTACAGCCTGGACCCCCCGTATGGCGACGGGCCCTGCGTGGGCAGCAGCTGCGAGCTCAGCAAGGGCCCCTTCCTGGCTCCCCATGGGGAGGAGGGGGGGTACCAGGGGATCAAGAGGCCCCGGCTGAGCCCCTCGGTGAGGCTGAAGGGGCAGGAGGAGCTGTGTGTGGTGTGTGGGGACAAGGCCTCTGGCTACCACTACAACGCGCTGACCTGCGAGGGCTGCAAAGGTGAGCGGGGACACGGCACAGCCTCCCACAGCTGGGATCCAGGCAAACAGATCCGGCTGGGGTTTGAGCTGGTGGTACTACAGTGGCTTTTAATTTATCTATGAACCCCCTATTTAACACGCTTACTCCAAATCCACATGTTTATGACATTATTTGAAGGAGTATTTTCACAGTCTGTATTTAATACGAGCACTTTAAGCATTTCATTTTTGCGTTGATGACTCACTAGAATAGTGGCAGTGTAAGCAGGTGCTGGTTTTCTTATGAATATTTCTTAGAGATTTATTTCACTGTTATTAATTTCACTGACTATTAAAAGCAAGGAGTTATTACTTGCTAATCATATTTTACTTGTTGGTATGGGAGCTGTCTCATGAGGGGCAGCTCTGATCTCTGCTCCCTGTGACCAGGCACAGGATCTGAGGGAAGGGCTGGAGCTATGTCAGGGCGTTCAGGCTGGAGATCAGGAAAGGCTCTTCCCCCCGAGGGTGCTGGCACTGCCCAGGCTCCCCAGGGAATGGGCACAGCCCTGAGGTGCCAGAGCTCCAGGAGAGCTTGGACAGCACTGCCAGGGATGCACAGGGTGGGATTTGGGGATCCTGTGCAGGGCCAGGGGATGGACTTGGTGATCTTTTTGGGTCCCTTCCAAATCAGCGTATTCTATGATTCTATGTATAGAAAATGTCAGTTAATATCAGTCAGAAAGAACCAGACGTAACTCTGTTTTTAAAAAGCAGATTTAAAATCAAGGTAATGTTTCCATCTAAAAATCCCAACCATTCAAACCCAGAGGACACTTTTAAACCCTTGTGAGATAAAGCTCCTCAGGTTGCTCCAGCCATCCCCCGGTGCTCGTTGCCAGGCTTCTTCCGGCGCAGCATCACCAAGAACGCCGTGTACCGCTGCAAGAGCGGGGGGCACTGCGAGATGGACATGTACATGAGGAGGAAGTGCCAGGACTGCCGCCTCAAGAAGTGCAGAGCTGTGGGGATGCTGGCAGAATGTAAGTGCTCCTCCCTGCTGGATTCTTTCCTCATCACCACGGATAAAACCTTCTCCAAAGTCAATCCCTTCCCAATGATCCTGGTCTAAGTGTCATTTGGCTGTAGCAAAAGTAACTTTGGGGATGGTGGCACCTGTAGCATCTTGGTGTGCAGAAGCCAGCAATGCTTGGGAAGTATCCCCCCACCTTAAGAGAACTGTTGTTCAAAGACAGTACAAGAAAAAAAAAGGAAGTACTAACAAGAGAAGCTAAATATCCTGAGCTTCGTCTGGACAACAGTGAGCAGACCAGATGAGCTTTAGGGTTTGAGGGGGGAAAAATTACATAAAAATGGCATTATGGGCTTTGATAAAAAATCCTGGTGCCTGCGTGTCACAGAGCGACAAGGACAAAGATGACTGCAGACCCTCAGGCCTTTGGTGGCTACTGAACATCAGCTCACCTGATAAGTAACACAGAGCCACGTTCTCTAGGAAACATAGTTCATTATAGGTGACTGTTCTGTGATGCAAGACTGGAGTTATCTCTAATAAAAGTGATGACTTCAGACTGTAATTAATTGAAAATGCAAGCACTGATGGCCACTTCACACCTCACAGGTTTGCTGACTGAAGTCCAGTGCAAGTCAAAGCGACTCAGGAAGAATTTCAAGCAGAAGAGCAGTTTCCTTTGCAACATCAAGCTGGAAGATGAGGGACTGAATAGTAAGCAAGTATCATCTACAACAAGATCTGGAAAAGTGGGATATTTTTCTATTTAAAATATCTCTTTTTATCACTTATTCTGACTCTAAGTCATTGTGACTTGACTGGTTTAATTTTTTAGCAGATCCCAGAGAAGATGGAGCTTACTCCAGGAGAACATCAGCTTCTTGACCACATTGTAGCAGCACACCAAAAATACACAATTCCCCTCGAGGAAGCCAAGAAGTTTGTAGGTATCCAGCACACCCAGCCTGCACTGCTAAGTGACTGTTGTCGTGTATCTTGGCTGTATCCAATGCCCAAACGCTCTTTTGTGCAGCTACAGGAAACTGCAAGTCCTGAGGAAAGTTTCCTCCGCCTGTCTGAGACAGCCGTTGTCCACGTCCAGGTGCTGGTGGATTTCACAAAAAGACTCCCAGGTGAGTTTCTTCCTTTGGGGAACGTTAGAGGAACCAAATCAAACTGATGGTGTGAACCAGAGAAAAATACAGGCTTTAAGAAAAGCCTTTAAACTGATTATTTGTATTTCTAACTTGCCATTTACATGTCATGAGGGCAACCTAGAAGCTTTCAGTTCAAAATTTTGCTATGATTAGATTTCTTCTCCATTTCTGACATGGAGTAGAGACATTTTCTGGAAGCATGTGGACCTCAAAATACCACCTTGAGGGAATTACTATGTCACCACATTCTCTGAAATCCAGTTGAGTCTGCAATTTCTCATAATCACTAAAGGAAAAAACAGATGTTCCTTCAAAGGGAAAGGCAGCACAGAAGGGACTAACCAGGTGTTCTTATTCATATTTTCCTTTCATAAAGAACAAGGGAACATGCAATTAAATTCACTCAATTTCAGTGTAAAGTTGACAAAGTAACATTTGACAGGGAGGGTGATAACTTTTCTTTGTAAAACTCACTGACAAAGGTCAATCACCATATCTAAAGCAGGCATTTGATGTGATTCAGCATCTCTGTGGGACAGATCTGAAGGAAGGGGTGAGCTGTCTGTTTTCTTGTGTTACATATCCTGCTGTGATCAGGTTTAAGAAAAAAATCACTGAAGTTCCTTTGCTCTTGAATTACACATGCAGACAATGAACTTGTCAAAAGACACAATTTCTAAAAAGAAAATAATATAACAATGAATGGAGTATCCACAGTCACTAAAGAATGCAGCAGATTTATCAGGTGTTAGGCCTATATTTATCAGATATTACGAAGAATGTTTAGATAACACCTTGCTTAGTCCCAAAATTTTTACTTGTATCTTCCTGTGAATCTTCTAACGCTGAAAACTGCTCTACACCGAAACCTCCCCTTTTTTTTTTTTTTTTTTTTTTTTTTTTTTTTTTTTTTTCTATTTAATTGTCTAACCTGCAAATTAGCAAGAAAGATCCCAAGTCTTTGGCACGTGCATAATTTAACTGTGGCTCCTCCTTTCCAATAAAGAGACTTATTTTTAAAAAATCTTTTTTTTCACATCATGTTGGGGGCTTAAAGGCAGCTCCAGCCTTCCCTGATTCTGAACATGCACCTTTCTCTGCAGGGTTTGAGAGTTTAGCCAGTGAGGACCAGATTGCTCTGCTGAAAGGATCCACAGTGGAGGCGATGTTCTTGAGATCAGCCCAAATTTACAACCAAAGAATGAGCGAGTGTCAGCCATCAACCAGTGAAAGTAGGTCTGAAATACTTGGCTTGCATCATTGTGGGGTGAGTGGATGATATCAGCTATATTAATTACATATTGTACGTTTTGTCAAATTTAACACAAGAGACCTTGACCAGTAAAAACACAACCAAAGAACTTGGAGCCAGGTGCGAAAAGGATTTTATACCTTCATGGGTCTGGGAGAAATTCACACATTTTCAGCAATGATACAGATTTAAGATCACTTTAAGCTTGACTGGGAGCTGTCATCTGCCTTGTTCCAGGTCATGTAAGACTTTCTGATCACGGGACATGTTGTCATGTTCAAAACCTTGATAAAAACGATATTTATTCCATGGAAATGTGTCATAATAAAGAGAGGCCAACTTCTACTACTACCACAGGTAATGGAGGTCTCAGAATCTAAATACTGTGAATCTTTTACTTTACTGGCCCTATTTTTCTTACACCGTGCTACACTGTCCCTATGGCCACTCTTCCAACTCCTTGTCTCTCTTCTTCTTCTCCCTTTCCTTCTCTTCTCCCTCTCCCTTGAGCTGCTCTGGCATTACCTCCTCAGGTATTACACACTGGCATTACATCCTCATGGCAGGAAGAGGTGTGTTGCTTATATCCCTTGACTAATATATACATTCAAAGCTCCACAGTACAACTGCCATACAACTTTTGTTATTATTTTAGCAATTAACATTGTTTCCACGAAGTTAGTTAAGTATTTCATGCAGTGGCACATCCCCGAGCCTTAAAAGATTCACAGAATCACAGAACAGGTGAGGCTGGAAGGGATCACAGTGGGTCACCTGGTCTCACCTTCCTGCTCCAGCATGGTCATCCCAGAGCTCATGGCACCAGCTCATGTCCAGATGGGTCTGGAATATCTCCAGTTAGGGACACTCCACGCCCTTTCTGGGCAACCCGTTCTCTCACAGGAAAGAAGTTTTTCTTCATGTTCAGGTGGAACCTCCTGAGCATCAGTTCCTGCCCGTTCCTCTGGTGCCATTGCTGGGCCCTGCTCGGAGCCCTCCCTGCAGACAGGGACACCCAGGGCTGAGGGCTCCTCTCGAGGCTGAACAGCCCCAGCACCCACAGCCTTTCCCAGAGTCATGGAATCACTTGGAAATGACCTCTAAGGTCATGGAGTCCAACCATTCACCATTTCACCGTAAGAGAGATGCCCCTGTCCCATCATGGACCTGCTCCAGGAGCTCCATGTCCCTTGTCCTGGGGAGCCCAGAGCCGGGCACAGTGATCCAGATGGATCCAGGGAGGGTCACCTCACACCCTTCAGGCAAAGATTTTGCAACTGTTTCTGCACTGAAATAACATCCTCATTATTCTGCACATTTGTTGAGGATTATTCTTTGGATTTTTTTGTTTGGTTGGGGTTTTTTTTCCTTTTTTTTTTTTTTTTAACCAAAAAATATTGGGTTTTTTCCGTTTTCAAGGCATAACTGAGGAGTTCATCACCGCCCTGTTCTACTTCTACAGAACCATGGGGGAGCTCAAAGTGACCGAGACCGAATACGCTCTGCTCGTAGCAACAACAGTGTTCTTTTCAGGTAGGTTGGGAAGGTGACAACGAGCTGTCACTTGCCCCAGGAGACCTCCCATTTGTCCCCTGAGGGGCGGCGGCGCCGAGCGGACCCTGAGGGGCGGCGGCGCCCGGAGCATCCCGCTCACCGCTCTCTCCGTGCCGCCGCTCTCCCGCAGACCGCCCGCTGCTGAGGGACAAGCGCCATGTGGAGGAGCTGCAGGAGCCGCTGCTGGGGATCCTCTACAAGCACTCGAAGCTGCAGCACCCGCGGGACCCGCAGCGCTTCGCGCGGCTGCTGGGGCGCCTCACGGAGCTGCGCTCGCTCCGCCACGCCCACGCGGGGGCGCTGCGCGCGCGGGACCCGCGCCTGGCCGCGCCTCTGCGCGACCTCTGGGACCTCCACTAGGCAGCGCCAACGCCGCCGGCCCGCGCGCCCCTTCCCGCCTCGGGTGCGCGCCCTCGTTTCCCGCCCTTTTCGCCCTCCCTCAGCGGCTGTCATGAGGTGCTGGTGTCGGTGCCGCTGCCGGTGTAGGTGGTGGTGGCGATGCCGCTGTCGGTACCAGTGTCGGTGCTGGTGCCGATGCCGCGGTCGGTACAAGTGTTGGTGTCGGTACCAGTGTCGGTGCTGGTGCCGGTGTGGGTTTGGGTGCCATGCTCAGTGCCGCTGCCGGTGCTGGTTGTCGCTGCTGGTGTCCGTGTTGGTGCCGGTGTCGGTTTCGGCGCTGGTATCGGTACCGGCGGCGCTGTCCCTGCCGGTGTCGGTGCCGAGTGTCGGTGTCAGCGCTTTTCTCCGGCCTCAGCGAGAGCAGGCCCGTGCAAACCGCTCGTGGGCCGCGCCTGAGGGCCGGGCAGGGCCCGTGGGCACAGGGAGCGCTCGGGCCGCGGGGCTGGGTCCGGGCAGTGCCGCCATGGCAGCCCCGGGCTGCGCTGCCACGGGCGGGGGGACAGCGATAGCGACACGGGGACACTGCTGGGAGCCCCCGGGCAGAGCCCTGACGCGAGCACACACATCCCGCCCCGTCCCGGGAAGTGTCCCAGGCCAGGCTGGACCGGACTTGGAGCTAGCTGGGATAATGGAAAGAATCCCTGCCCATGGCAGGAGTGGCACTGGATGAGCTTCAAGGTCCCTTCCAACCCAACCCATTCCATGGTTCTGTGTGTGTGAAATTCGCTGAACTCGTTTCTCTGCAGAGTGCCAAGATTGCTGCTGGAGGGAACATCTTTGACTTTAATTTCAGAGACTTCTGCTGTTATTCTGTGTCAAGACTGAGGGAAATAATCTTCTCGATCATCTGCTCTGTGTAGTAACTGCACATGACTGATGATAAACCCACGTTTGATGTGGGTGATCCAGCAGTGAGCAGTGCCCCACTTGGATGCTTGCACTGGCTTTGACGTAGTGCTTACACCAGACCAAGTGTGCAGTGAAAACGTTCTGTCACCACACTGAGTTACGTGAATTAAACAAATTGTTGTTTCATGTTGAGGTTCCTTACGGAATATGTTTAGATTCAAATGTGGTATTCTGACAGGAGATGAGTTACACTATTTATCCTATTTTTTTGTGACTTAAAAACCTTGTAAAATGGCATTTTCATACTAAAACATAGTCAGATGTGGTGTTTAGAACTACCCATGGGAGTAAAGAAAAAATAAATATCAACTATTGGACTCTAAAGAAATCATTTTGCTTCCTGAATCCTTTATCATGCACCTGTGCACAGATAGCAGCTGATGAGTTCTCATCAAAATCTTCCACTCTGGCCACAACCTGTAAAGCAAAACAACAAAACACCAGTGGTTTGAAAAGGCACTGTGAAGTATGAAGCAAGTTCCAAAGCCATTACCAACGTTGGTAATTTTGAAAATTGGAAGCAGTTGATTTATTAATTAAAAATCGTATTTTCATGTTAGCTGTAATTTTTTTTGCTTCTGGATTTTATAATCCTTCTTTACAAAGATACCCATAGGAAACTGACTCTTAAGTTTGTGCAGGGGTTTAACAAATGCCCAGGTGATAATTTTAATTTGCCATTCCGTTCCTGTACTGTGGCAGAATCACTGATTCAGGTAAAACTAAAATAAATTTTACCTGGCACATTCTTTAACATTTTTAAAATATTGTCAAGTTTTACTGTTCATGAGTAGTCTAACAGTTTAGTGGCTGTAAATGTTAAATACAGTTCCACTCTTAGTTTTTTAAAAAGATATGTTGATCAAAATCACTTCATAGTTCAGATATGATTTCACAGCAAGTAAAACTTTGCTCTGAAGCAGATGAAGAAGTCAGCTGCGCATCAACTCTGCTTATCTAAATTCTTAGGGCCTCTTAATTTATTCACAAACAGTTCCTAAAGTATTATTCAGTGGATGTTTCAAGGCTAAATAAGAAGGCAAAGAGGAATAATAATTCTCTGTTTCCTGTTCGCAGCTGAATCACTTAGAGGAGATATTTGTGATTCAGGGAACATGCCTAGAGACAAACCTTTTAAAAATTATGGTGATTCCAGGTTTGTTAATTGGTTTCGTTCTCTTTTTTTTTTCTTTTGTTTTGTTTTTCTTTCTTTGTTTTTTTTTTGTTTTGTTTTGTTTTGTTTTTCTTTTAAAGTGCCTGGGAAGTCTGTAAGTTTTAATCAGAAGAAGATTTAGGCACTTAAATATCTTTGTGAAACTGGTTCTGAATAGTGTTGAAAAGTAGAAGGATTGAAGTCAAAGTATTCTTTGAAAAAATGAAATAGATTCTCTCAATTGCACTGTCTGGCTTTATTTTATCTATAAACAATTAATTAAGTGAAGTGGTTTCCTCAAGAATTTAATTCTTTTCACAGTGTCTTCCCTATCATTTTTCTACTTCAGCTAAGCTCATTTTTTTTCAGTAGTTTCTGTGCTTCCCAGATACAAAATGCTGTTTGCTGCCACAAAATGGAACTTATTTCTTGCCCTTCTCCTACTGATTTTCATATCCCTGAGGGCTA
The DNA here is from genome assembly GCA_013396995.1 of Dicaeum eximium. NCBI lineage: Eukaryota > Metazoa > Chordata > Aves > Passeriformes > Dicaeidae > Dicaeum > Dicaeum eximium. The sequence continues at coordinate 157,676 of VWZP01001414.1, read as the reverse complement.
AACTTCTTTGAGTCCTGGCAGCTCCTGAAGCGCAGTCAGGGCTGCAGCAGGGCCAAGTTGAAGGGAGAGCTGGGGCTCACCACACCTGAACCAAAGTGCTGCCCTTCCTGCCCAGAGCACAGCCCCAGGATGCTGATCTGGTGAGTGCAGCTTTCTCTGTCTCTGGGGATGGCTGAAGGCAGGGGGGATTTCTCACTTGTGTTTGTCTCCTCCTTGTCCTGCAATGTCTGTTCATGCAGACACAGCGAGTGCACAACAATTCAAACTTTGGTTCCTGATCATGTACATAAGCTTGTGTCACTCTCCGTGGAAAAGAATTTATTCTTGTGGTGTTTCGAAGAGATAAATAGGTTTTCATAACACTATTAATTAAATTGCATTTGAGATTAAATTGTGGAACTTGTTTTAGTAGAGTATAGAAACAATGAATGAATTGTACTCAAAACTCTACAAAGAGACTGAGAAGACCAAGCAGTGGAAACTGGCTGTGGAATCAGAGCTAAACCAGAAAGAAAGAGCAAGAAAATAGAAAGGTTATTGAAGCACAGCATAAAGCCATTCAAGAACTGCAGGCCAGGATAGTACAATATACACTGAATAGATGAAGTAAAGAGAAAATGCTTCTTGATTTAGCATGACAATATTACTAATACAATTAAATATTAAAGAATGTTGCATGTTGATTTTTGCATTGAGAATATGATTATTCTGAGCAGGGCTGTGCACCTGTCCTGTGTGAATGTATGGATGAAGAACCTTCAAGTGTTTCAGTTGCTGGTAAATTATTGTTTATTATTCTGCCTTTTCTGCAAAAGATGACTCAGCATGGAATACCAGATAAAACAGACTTTTGTCTTCTGATGAACAAAAATACTTTTCCATGCAGGATTTGAGAAACAAAAGTGTATTTCTAGTATATTTTTCAATAATGATGTAGTTTCCTATTTGTTGCCTTTGAAATTAGTTTGAAAATGAAAAACTCAGTTTAAAACTGGAAGATGAGATATGTGAAAATAAAGATCTCTTGAAAGAGTAAGTAATACAGACAAATTTCTTTTTGTGAACCATTTTTTTGTACTGAGAACTGTGCTGGTGTGAACAGGAATGTTTAACTCTTAAATTGTAAAGGTCATTACATTGTTAATCCTCACCCACAAAGTTTATGCATTCCTGTGACATCTATTATGGAGTTTTTCTCTCTTTTAGAAGCACCACTTCGAGATTTCAAGGGAACCTGCAGTCACTTCACAGAGAAGTCCAGCAAATGTAAATGCTCTTCAGTTCTGCTTCAAATTCTGTTGGAATTTGTGTTTTGATTTTGGAGAACTTTCCCAAGGCTTGATCAATATTTGGCTGGGACCAACCACCTTATTTAACTTGAATGCCTGCTTATCAGACACAGGGACAAATGAAAGTAGAATCTGTCCTTTTTCCTTCATTCTCATGTTATTCTCATTCTGTTAGATTTCAGCTCTGACCATAGAGAGTGATGAAAAAGATGATTTAATAGGAGACATCAAGACTCAGCTGCAGGACTCACAGAATCAGTTTGCTGACTTAACAGAATCAAAAAGTAAGAGTTCACTTTGCTATAGTAAAATGTAATTGCTTATAGAGGTATAGAAAGACGTATAGAAAACAGGATCATGATAATTTTACTCTGTTACCAGTCAGCAGCAGAATTTTGGGGCATTGCAGGCCCTATTTTTGTCTGGAACAGACAAATGATGTGGGATCAGGACTGGCAGGGTAGTTTTTAGGACAAGTCAACCAATGAGAACTTTTCAAGATTACTAGAGGAAAACACATTTCGTGAGTTTTGCACACTTACATTCAGGTTCCACTGAGGAAATTTATTTTTCAGAACCTGATATTCAATATTTTAAGCAATTTATACTAAAAATATTTATAGAACATAATGCAAGTATGTTTGATCTTTGTTAAAATCTACAAATATATGTAATATTACATTTTAGTAGCAATTTTTAGTAAATATCCTATTTTTCTTAAATATAAAGTTGAATTGAAAATTCAGTTCTGAAAAGACAAATACTGAGCATTTACCTCTTCTATTCTGTCACACCTGGGGCAGAGTTTTACCTTCAGCATTATTATGATGCTGGATTGGTACCGTTCATCTTTGACAATTCTGCAGGAGGTCTGGATTGTCTTTGGTGGTGATTTGTTGTTTTGTTGTTTAGCTTTACCCTCAGCGCAGTGATTGTGCATCTCAGACTAACAGAAATACAGAGCACTTTCCAAAGAAATGAAACCTGAGCCAAACAGCAAACAGGATTATGAAGTATTTTCAGACCATAAATGGAGATTGCTGGGATATGATATGCAAGAAAGAGATTTGCTGTTTTCATGGTGGTTGATAGGAAATGCTGCAGCTAATCCTAGGAAAGAAGAGAAGAGCAGACTGTGAATCTATAAATTTCAGAGATGAGAGCTGTGTTTTGGGCTGTTACAGAGACTGGTAATAGGCAGATTAGCTTTGAAAATTCAGCAGCCACAGGCTGTTTAAATGCAAAACCTGGGAAAAACACTTGTTTCTATGGTAGCATATCAGGATCTTATTTCCTTTTATCAGTGGAGAATGCAATTGGATGGAGTTGGAAATAATTCCTCTACCAGAATACTCATCTTTCAGAATCTGATTGGTTTTGTCTGGTTTTCATCAGTAGAGCTTCCAATTATTGGTTGTTTGCAAGTGTGGACATGTTATTATTTTACTATCTACAGTTGCATATTTCATAGAAATAAGAGTGGCCCTGTGCTGTAGGTAGTCTGCTCATAAGACCACAAAGTTTTCTTTGTGTTGTACCACTACCAGGGGCAGAGTGAGTAGGAATAATGTCTGATAACTTCTCATTGTTCCTCCTTTTATTTTAGGCATTGGGCAGTGACAGAGAATCCTATTAAATTACTGTTGCATGTGAGCTTCTGGTATGCACTGAATTTCTGTAGCCCATTACAGACTCCTTGGGCACGAACCCAAGGTTTTTATAATTACTAAATTCAATTTACAGATATCACTTGAAGCACTTCCTGTAGAACATCAGCACACCATCATTCACTTAATGAAAGAGTAAAATAACTGATGTCAGGGAATGGATTGGTTTGGTTAACAGAAAGGTTAAAGATTAATAATTAACAGTGTAACTAGCTGTTCCAGAACAGGGCTGCAAAGCTGGGCTATAAAAGCACATTAAAAATTTCTACCACTGAGTCTCTGCAGATCAGCAGTAGGGCAACCAAAGAAACAGATCCATAAGTATCAGACTGTGAATGATGGATTTTAGGAGACCGTATGGAAGAAGCCTCAGGCACTCACAAATTGTGACACTGGACTTTGTTGTCCTGCCACAGTCTTTTGTCTTGTTGCTCCCTGCAGCTCGTGGGATCTCACTCCCATCTGAGAGGCAGTGAATGAGCTCCGTGGTCACAGCCATAAGGACAATCCAGGAGGGTTTTTACCAGCCTGATAGTTTGTGTAAATTACTGAAGATATGTGAATATACCTTTCCATGGGCAGGATAACAGTGCCAGCAAGGGAAAGGCAGCAGCCAAGAGGTTCTGTGACCATATCAGCATGGGGCTGAGCTGTAAGCAGCAGTCACATTGGTCCCAAGCTCCACTCAGAGTAATTTATTGCCCTTCCAGATAAATGAATTTTCGTCCTTAATACCTAGTCAGGTATTTCACCAGTGCACTGCAGAGGGTTCAGAGGCTGGGTAAAAACATTGCAGTGAATAAAGGCACACTGAGATTAAACTGACTGCTCCAGTGGTTGATAATTGCCAACATTCAGTATCCCCACACTGGGCTCTGCCTGACAGCTCTAAACCTTCCTGACAGGGAGGCTCTGCACAGATGGAACCAAAGACACTGTATCTGTGCAATTGCCATAAACAAACTTGTAATCACTGCAAACAGGGAAATGGGGTTTGTGTGGCATGACCTATTTTTTGTAACAACAGTAATTATGTTTTCATCCGTTAATTCTTTATTGCTCAAATCCTGTATCAACTTTCTGTTATTTTATCTGGCTGGTGGAGAGTTACCTGGGTCAACACTCTCTCCTTAAATATTGCCACAGCATTAGCACTTTGTTTTAATGTTTTGCAATTTCCTCGGTATTCCAGGCTTGTTGAAATGAGCATTAGCTAGCTAACCATGTTGAGTTTAAAATATTTATTCCTAATATGATTTATTTAATCATTTTTGTTGCAGATCTGTGTGTGGTTGTTCAGTCACTATGTTTTCAAAAGCACAAGTACTTGCTGAAGCCTTTGCATTTACTCTGTATCAACAGTTTGTCTTCATCTTGTAATCCCTGACTTTATTATTGGCCCCTGGCCTGGCAAAAGTTTATTTCCTACCCTTCAGCTTCCTGTACAAGTTTTCTGCATTTTCTCACCTCTAACAGTTACTGTTGTCGGTTTTCCTCTATTTTTGTTGCTATAGTTTTTATTGTTGCACTCTCTTTTTCACCTTTATTATGACCTTCAAGCCTTGTTACAATTTGCTACTGGTGTTTGCAGACATTTCCCTAAATCTTGTTAAGGCAAATTCTTAAACTTTTTTTTTTAACCCTAATCTCCCCCCGCCACCTTATACCCAGTTTACTCAGCTCAGAGAAATTGGCACTTTGAGGCAGCAAAGAGTACATGTCCTCACACTCTGACCTGTTCTCTGCCTCTTTTCTTATAGGGGATGTTGAGACATTTAAACCTGGCTGTAATGGTCTCCAGGGTGCACAGATCCAGCTCCAACTGCCTAAAGCTGTGACTCTGTAGAGGAAAGAATCAGCTGCGCATGCAAGGGCCACGTGATATTTTTGCTTTAAGAATGCTGGTTTTAAATTTTTACTTTGTGCATTTTTTGTCCTCTCCAGGTTTTAGTTTTATGAATTATTTTCCTTTTGGGTTCTTTGTGTCTTTTGGAATACTCTCTTTATTTCCCAAGAACAAACATTCTTTTCTGTGGTTAAAGCTTCAAAAAACCAAGCCTGTATGTGTATGCAGTGTGCATGTGTATATATACACATTTACATTATCTATGTGTGGGTTGTGTAGTGTATAATGAGAGAACCTGTTTGTATTCCAAATATATCAGAAAAATACAGAGCTAAATAACCTACTGGAGTAGTAGCAAAGTGAGTGTTACACTCCTGCTGCTAAGTGAGATGGACAGATGTTACAGAGTATGATACTCTGCTCATGTCCCCAAGCCAGAAGGAGGTTTAAATATAATTAAATTATATTTAGTTCCTGAGAAATTATATGTTAGAAATTTACCCAGAATTAAAGACTCCATGAAAACAGAAAGCATTTGGCTACTCTTAATAGAACAAAACCTCTATTATGTTATCCAAAAAATGCTTGAAAAATTAGCCCAGGACACAGAACTATGTGCAGCAGTCTGAAACCACAGGAAAAGGAGACACTATTGTAAAGGATTAGCTGAACACCAATTGGGACCAACTGGATCACTCCTCCAACAGCTCAGTGACCACATTTACCACCTCAAACTCATGTTTTCCATGTTTCTTATGGCCGTGTAAATCAGGAATGTAGCTCACCTGCTTAAGACATCCATCAGATCAGAGTGCAGATGGGAGTTAGGTGACTGCCTGGAAGGGCACGTGTTCCCAGAGCTGCAGGCAGGAGCTCATGGAGGGGCTGACAGAGAATTGTGCCTTTGTCAAGCTCTTCTCCCTCTTGCTCCCCCAAATGTGAGTGCTTTCCTCCCATCTGGGGACATTGTTTCGTTGGTATGGATGCAATATTTTGTTTTTTACTGTGCTACGAGGAGTGGTTTTGTAAGTTTTTCCCTCTTAATCAGTATTGAGTGAATTGCTTGTTGCTTCAACATTTGCTGAGTAGGTTCCAGGCCAGCCAATTTCTGAGTGTGTTTTGCTTGAGCACATAAGTCAGGCTGTGCCTAAGCAGGCTGCAGAGCAGTGGGTTTGATTTCAGATTTGTTGCTTCATAAGCACTGCACAGACTTGGAGAACTCCAGAATGGTTTGGGTTGGAAGGAACCTTAAAGCTCATCCCATCCCACTCCCTGCCATGGGCAGGGACACCTTCACTACCCCAGGCTGCTCCAACCTGGAACACTTCCAAGGCTGGGACAGCCACAGGTCCCCTGGGCACCCTGTGTCACCATCTCCCAGCTGTGCCTGATAAGGGGCAAGCAGAGTGAACCAGACCTTGTTAACCTTATCAAAACACAGGTATAAAACTCAACATCTGTGATTCTGGAGGACTCTGTATCCATGCCAGCCTTCCTGCTGTGGTCTTATTGTCGTATGGAGCAATTAAATTAATCAATAATAACAAAATTTTAAATGCACTGGTTAGTTTAAGATCCTGAGGAGATAATGACTGTTAATATAATTAGATTTCCAGCTCCAGTTTCCAGGTTAGGATATTATGGACATGTTTGTTCGTATCACATTTGCTTTGTAGTTCAGTACGAATTTTCAACAGATGATTTTGTGATAAGAAAGCAGCAGTTCAGATGCAATTATATAAACAGTAAGCTGTTTATAAGTAAATTGGAATTAGCCTGGAGAGTATAAAGCACACACAGAGCTTGTGCTGGGTCACTGCATCTCCTAGCTCAAGGCAGAATCAGGTTCCTCTATTAGGGAAGAATTCTGCTGACAAGAGGTTGGTCTTTCCAGACTGTTGGTGTTGCAGCTACAGGGTGAAGCAGCCTGTGTAATGGATGGCTTTGCTATGGGAATCTGGCAGCTGGAAGAGACTAGAGGGTGATGTCCAGATGTTGGTAGACACTGTCATTTAAAGTTTATCATTTAGAGGCTCTAGAGTAGTTCCTGGAATTTTCTTGGAGCTAATCAAAGCTTTGTTCTCAGGATCCCCCTGCAGGTCTGAGAAATGAGGTCAGCACAACAGACAGATAAAGCCAGATTCATTGAGTTGAATTCTTTGCTGATGTTCTTTATTGTAATTTGCTTGAATCTATTATTTAGTTCTTGGCCGTGTTCCCATCTCATCATGCCTCTAAGCCACTGGAAATTGAAAAATCCAGTTTTATGCCTGATATGCACAGCCTTGTCTTTTTGTCTCTTTAACATTTTATAAGATGCTTTCTTTAGAAAATTGTTTTAAAGCAGTGAGATTATTTTAATATCTCTGCTTAATTCTAGAGCTCATGTTCTCTTACATGTCACACTTCCAAATCTTTCAGCTCCTCTTATTTGTTCTGTGTCAGGATTTTGTCACTCACTAGTGAGAAATTCCATGTAATATGCTTTGGTGGGGGAAAGTGAATTTGTTCTATGTTGTTAATGGCCTCTTTGCCCTTGTTCTCTGTTTATTGGTCAGTATTATTTCAATAAGGACTGAGATTGGAAAGAAATTGTCAGGCTGTAGCTAGAAATGTTAAGATTACTCCAGGTGCCTGTCTTGACTGCTCCTGTTGCATGCCGAGGACATGGCTGGAAGGCACATCCCATTTTACCTGTGGTCTGCTCTGTTTGTTTGTTCTTTCCCATCCAGCATGAGTCCCTTCTTTGTGATGTCTCTCCTCTTTGGCCTGACTTTCGGACAAACAGCATCACTCTGTGCTCCTTCTGAGTACACAATCCATGTGGAGAAACGGGAATGTGCCTATTGCCTGGCCATCAACACCACCATCTGCGCTGGATTCTGCATGACTCGGGTACGAGTTACAGACATTTCTGTAACAGCCACCACTGCAAACCAAGGCTCTGTTCTCCCAGAAAATAGTGTGCAAATGATTTAATTGTAATAGAGTTTATCACAGGCAGAAAATCTGCACCATCACCAAGTTTTCAGGTTAGCTTTTTGCAAAGGTGTGTGTCGCTGTTGCCCATGAACAGAAACACAAGGACTCCAATTCCTGAAGGCAAAGGCATCAGAAGGCTTTATTGACACAAATGGAACACCCTTTAATAGTGTGTTTTGCTAATGCTAAAAGTGATTGGTTACTAACAATTACACTTGTCTCTTACCATTGGTTAAGTGAGAGAAACAATATCTTCTATGTTATGAAAAACAGGGGAGAAAAATACCATCTCTTGTTTTGAGAAAGAATATCGTTTACAGACATTGTTTACAGAATCTCTCTTGGGAAAGTGAAATGTTTTCCCTTGGGAAGAAAAACCTTAGCAGGCCTGCAGCCAGGAAATTTCAGAGGCACAGAGTTGTCAGCCCCACAGGTGTGGATGAAAAATGCCAAGGCTCTGGAACTATGGAGTTGATAACACCAGTGGCAAAAGAGAGACCTGACTGCTGCTGCCACTGCAAAGCCTCTGTGGGCAGTTTGTGAGGGCAGGATGAAACAGGTGAGGGGCTTGGGTCACTCTTAATTAATGTAAATAACTTAGGTAACTTCTGCTCCCACTGCTGCTATCTCAGCTGGCTGTGGGGACGGCTCTGCAGCAGCCACACCACTCCACACAACTTCACTGTTCAACACAGCACTTTGAGTTCCAGCTTGGGCAGCAGGGAGCCAGAAGAGATCACAAAGCACAGGGAACACTCTGAGCCACGTGGATTAGTTAAACCATAAAAACAAGGGGAATGTGTCTGTGGGGGGAGGGAGCCCCAGTCACAACTGGAGCTCTGAACTCAGTAGTGCCAGAGCTGGGCTCAGGTGTGAGTTTTGGTCTCTGCACCTCACAGGCGTTTCTGACACACGTGTGCTTCGGTGAAACAACGCATTTCTCTTCTCTTTGTAGGACAGCAATGGCAAGAAGCTGCTCCTCAAGAGTGCTCTGTCCCAGAACGTGTGCACGTACAAAGAGATGCTGTACCGGACAGCGCTGATCCCGGGCTGCCCTCACCACACCATCCCCTACTACTCCTACCCCGTGGCTGTGAGCTGCAAGTGTGGCAAGTGCAACACTGACTACAGTGACTGTGTCCGTGAGAGGCCCAGGACAAACTACTGCACTAAGCCACAGAAGCTCTGTAACCTGTAAAGCTTTCAATGGGATGTGGGTGAAATGTACTGCTCTGCTCACACCTCAACTGAAATAAAACTGTGTTTCATATCTGGTTTGCAAACTGCTGTGCACAAAGATTTATTCTCAAGGTGTACCATTAGTTGCTTCAGTTTGTTGGGTATTCTGAGACAGGCAGAAAAGAATCATAAAGGCTGTATGTTTGTATTGAGAACATGAATTTACTTTGGACAAGAAGGAGACAGGACTGTGTGGATATATCAGCCTTTGCTCACAAATCCCAGATATTTTGTGAAGAGATGCTCAGAGATTCATTATATTGACATTTCAGACTTTGAAATTGATTTATTTCAGAGTTCACCTATTTCACTTGATGCATTTCAGAGTTAAAAAAGAGGCCATACACACTCTTGGTATTGAACTTTTAAAATTGATTTTGACACACAGCCTTCCAATTAGCAGCAGTATTTTTCCATTTATGTATTGCTAGTTTAGACACTGTAGATCTGTGTCCTCCCTGCTGCTGTCCATGCCTGTGTTTATTGGGAATGCTTCTCTACATGAATGTCTCATAAATGGCATAACCCCCCCTTCCCTGTTGAAACACAGTTTGAAATACACCTGTGTCTGTGAGCACTGAGGAATCACTGCAGCTTCACACCTGGCTGCTCTGTTCTTCACAAGGGGAGTGTGCTGCCATCAAATGGAAAGCAAAACTCAATAAATCCCATTTTTCCCCACAGGTGAACAAGACCCCTGGGAGTGGAAGGAGAGCTGAGCCCACCCTGTGTGCTGACCATGCACAGGGGAGAGCTGCAGAGCCAGGAATAAAGAAAAGTAATGCATGAAGTTAATGTAAAGTAACAACTGTTTCCTTTTCACTGAGATTGTAGCTCCCAAGAAGTTACAGATACTCCATTCACACATTGCTTGAAATAGTAAATAAAGGAACCAGAATTCACAGGATACAAATATGAAACTTAACATTCTTAGAAAAATCCTGCTTTCAAGATTGCAGTTTTCATGACTGTTCCTAGAATCTGATTCTCTGTTCCAAACACCTTCATTTTATTTCATCTGCAGTAAAACCTGTGAGAAAGCCCAAGGGAAACTGCTGGTGCCCACCTGGGATTTGGACCAGATGAGCTTCAGAGGTCCCTTCAACCTCAACCAATCCATGGCAATTTGAGTATGTGTCACAGATTCTACACAAGGTATGAACTGCAATTATGTGCATTGTTTGGTGATGAAGAAATGCCTTCACAGGCAAGGTTTGAAAATTTAAATTCTCCAAAAACGAGTTTGATATTTACAGAAAATCCAGAGCATCTGCAGGAGCAGCCCTACTTCTGTAAAATGGATCCCTTACACCTATGGTTTAAACAACCCAGTTATAGCTAATTTTGTACAAGACTATCTCTAAAACTCTTTGGAGCAGGAGAGGTTAGTTACAATTAAGTTACAAATACTTTCTGGTGGTGAGAATCTGGTATTCCCAGCCCCTTCTCTGTATCACACAGATGAGCTGTGGTCTCCCAAGCTCTCCAAGGAAGAGCTGCAACATGAACTGCTGCTCTCTAGTTAGTGAAGAGCTCAGGAATGGTAGAAAAAAATTGGGAAATAGGTATTTATTGAACAAAACAGCCCTTATGGTATCAGGTAAATGCCAAAGAAACAAAGTGTTCAGCTTTAAGATCAGCCAGAACTTTCTCAAGCTGTCTGGACTGTTAAAAATGTTATTTAGCACAGGAAAATATAATTCTGTTTACTATTAAGCAGCATTTGTATTTAGCAAAACAAAAAAAAAAGGTACTTGGCCTATTTACAGTATCAGCAGCACTGCTAGGTTATTGTAATGTCCTTTATGGCCTGACAGATTTATCTTCAGTACAAACAAAAACCAAGTCTACTTTTATGGTTAATGTCTATACAAAATCACGGAGAGAAAAATAACTAATGTGCCTTATTTTACACTTCAGGAAAACCCAAACCCAGGCATTTGTGTTGTGCTAACATATCTGTTTACAATACGTTTCCATGCCCTGACCTTTAAGCAGTTTTCATGTTCAACTTTAAGATGCCCGGGCCCAGTGATAAATCCCCGTTCAGGTGATGATTCCTTTCAGACGTCTTTGTTACCTTCCATTTATCCTTGGACCTTCTCCACACAGCGATGGATTTGCAGGCAATCCGAACATCCTCACCTTTTGTCCGTATCTCAGTCCGGGCTGGAGCCGCGTCTGCTCCCGGCGCTCCGCGCCCGCGGCAGATGCTCAAAGAGGCACAAACCCGAACGCGTTCACATGCGGAGCACGGAGGAGGAGAAGGAAAAGCAGCGGAAGGAACAGCGGCAGAAGGAACAGCGGCGGAAGGAACAGCGGCGGAAGGAAAAGCGGCGGAAGGAGCCCGCGCTCCCCCCGGCTCCCCGCGCTCCGCACCCGCGGGGGCTGCGGCGGCCCCCCCGGCCCACAGGGGGCGCTGTGGCGAGGGCTCTGAGGGCCGGCCCCGCCTGTCCCGGCCCCGCGCCCGCCGGGGCCGCCGCCCTCCCCCGCGGGGCAGCGCCGCAGGTAAAGCGGCGGAGGCAGCACTTGGGGGGGATTCTGCCCCTCTGCCCTGCTCAGGTGAGACCCCACCTGCAGAGCCGCTCCGCGCCTGGGGGCCAGCACGGGAAGGAGCTGGAGCTGCTGGAGAGAGTCCAGAGGAGGCACCAGGATGATCAGAGGGATGGAGCAGCTCTGCTGGGAGGAAAGGCTGGGAAATTGGGATTGTGCAGCCTGGAGAAGAGAAACTTCGGGGTGACCTTATTGTGGCCTTCCAGTACCAGAAGGGAGACTACATGGGGGGTGGCTTCACACAGACAGTAGGTTTAGACTGGATATTAGAAAGAAATTGTTCCCTGTGAGGGTGGAGCACCCTGGGGCAGTGGGAAGAGCTTTAAAGTCCCTTCCCGCCCAAACCATGCTGGGATTGTGGCACCGCCCCGCCCGCAGCGCGAGCAGCCAGTGGGGAGCGAGTGCCGCCCGCTGTCCCGCCCGCAATGGGCGGAGCCTCCCAGCACGCGGGCCCCTGAGGGGAGTCCCGGCGGAGTCGGGTCTGGATCCCCGGGGGTTCCGGTCCCGGTCCCGGTTCTGATTCTGGTCCTGATCCTGGTCCTGCCCCTGTCGCCAGCCCGGGGCCCTGCCTGCCTCGCTGGCCGAGGGCTGCTCCGTCACCTGGAGCCCACCCGGTGTCCAGGGTGCAGCAGGTGAGGCGGAGGCAGCCCCGGGGTGCCCTCAGAGCCTAGGGGGGCTCTGGCCGCGCGGATCGAGTTCTCTCCGGAGTCGTTTATTCCAGGTTATTTTTATTAGGAAGTTGTTTCAAATTCAAGACAAAGCCGATAAAACGCCACTTCAGAACACATAACAGGGAAGTGAAAGCTAATTTCAGCCACAGAGTTAAGCTTGTTTTCTCCTTCCCGCAGAGGTAATTCTGCCACAGACTTGGCAGCATGAACCGAAATGCCAGTTCTGTCCAAAATCAGAATTTATGCTGTACCATACACATTATCCTAGAAGTGGTGTGTGTTTTGGAGAACCTCGTGGCTTGAGCACCAATAGAGAGGAAAAAGATTGAAAAGCTTTCTTTATGTACATTTTCTATGAACAGCATCCGATGCTGTTAATCCATAGCCTGCAAAGGCTGTACAATACAGCATTTGAGGGCTTAAGACAACTTAATTTATTTTTTAAGACACATGAAACATGTTTTGTTATAAAACTATCAGTATCAAGACAAGTGAAATACGACTCTTCGTTGTAGGGATGTCACAGGGCTGAGCTTCATCAGCTGCTGTGTGATTTCTGAGAGGTACAAAACTGGCTGGGGTTTCCCTGTGACAAAGGTAGCTCCCACTGAAATCAGTTACTTAGAAAAATTAGACAAGGGAAATGTGAATAAGGATGTTTAGAGACACAATAAGGGCATCAACAACTTAGATCTTTATGCTTTAGAACAAACTGACAGGAGAACAAGAAAATGTGTGTGATGTGCTTTCAGAATTATATCACCTGGAGGGATCTGATCTTTTTAAACTTTCCTCTGACACAGGTGCAAGGGACAGGATAAATGGATATTTTTGCTGCCTTATGTGGCAGTAATGATCTCAAAAATACTTTTCAGTCACTAAGAGGCAGAGAAAACTACAATTATATTAAGCACCTCACAACAGCAGGAAACTTTACAAAAGACCTTTATCCTTGGATTCTGTTAAAGGCACTAGTATATGAATATGAATAACATGTTGATTTCCAGCTTAATTTATACCAATAACTTAGAGAACTAAACCAGTAACAGGTATTATCCTGTTCCTGGTATGCAGTGCAAGTATCCCCTAGACCTAAATAACTGTAACCCTAAAGCTTATGCAGGAATACTCAGAAAATTAATGCCCTCATTAGAGGAAGAAAAAAACAAACCCAAAACACTTCAGCAGAAAGTTTGGTGGCTCGAGTCTCAATTTATAGAAGGTTTTTTCCCACCATTTTTCCCATTTTCATAAGGCACTGGGGTGGTTTTGTACTTCTGGGAGAGTGGGGGGCTGGGGAAGCAACAGCAGGTTCTGCAAGCTGCCTTGGCATTCGGTGCACCTCAAAGCAGGAGTGGGCATCTTCCAACTTACTCAAGAAATAATAAATAAAGAGATAAACTCTGGTCCTGTCATTACATCCTGGTGCTATGAATTTGAGGAATGAAATCCAATTATGTGTAGATGTGTTTAAAATGAATAGAATACTGTCATTGTGAGGGAGAATGTAACACAAGAAAGTTGCTTTATTGCAATCAGTTTCTATCCCTGTAGGGCAACAGTCTTGGAACCTGAACCACTGCCTGTGGTGCTATTTTTACTGATTTTCCTGGAAAACTGGCTTGTCCTGAGTGGCAAAAATGACACTACAAGAGTTTCTTCTTTCTCCCAGCACTACCTTGGGACAACACACAGCCCAGCTGGGCACTACCCCATCATCCCTTCAGAGCACAACCATTGTAGGGACAGCCTCAGGTACACCTGGGAGCCAGGAAATTGCTTTGCTGGCTGCTGTATTAAACTGATTTCTAAGGTTCAGCTTGAGACCCTCATGGATTTGCTGCCATTGCCATTCTCCCAGCTGAGCCTGTCTTAGGAGCAAGCAGCAGGTCAGGGCCCTGCTTCCTGTTCTGGTTCTTGCAGAATGAGGTCCCAGGCCCTGTTTTAATTAACATCCATTGCTAATCAGCTGTGACAGAGTGACACAAGCCTGACTCTGATCTCATGTGTCCCTGCCAGCCTAAAGCTCAGCCTGGGCACGGCTCAGTCAGCAGCGCCTGCCGTGCCCAGCTCTTAGTGCAGTGCCACAGCTCGTGGTTGGACAATTGGAAAAGAGAAATCCACGTAAAAAACAACAAGATGTGTCAACTAAACCTGAGACTTGGAGCAGCAGCACTACCCCGAGTCCTGAAGTGAGAGAAAACTGATGGGAGTTTGAGTTTCTTCGGGAAATAAGAGATAAAAAATAAACAATAGATAAAGGGTGGTATATCCCACACAAACATGTGCACTAGAATACACATATTTCATGAAAGCCCATTTGGTTTCACTGTGTTTCAGTCGAACAAGGAACCCATGACTTGTAAATTCCAAGGCCTCTTAGGCAATAGTCTATTGGAATGTGTAGTTTAACTGAACTTCTCCCCATCACGTATGGAACAACTGCATCAGGAATCTGAACTGGTTATTACCAGGTCTGCTGCTATGAGGGTATAGTTAGCAAAAAGCTGTTCTCTGAAACTGTGAATTATCTTGAGTAAGCCAAAAATTAAGAGATCCTGAGCCTCTGATGTAATTTACTTTTCTGGGGACAGTCTTTCTCCCTTCTAGGCTGGTTCAAAAGGAACATTCTCTTATGAATAAATATGACAAATAGAAAAATTGAAATATAGAATCAAACTATGTAAACGCGAGCCCTGAGGTATTTCAAGCACACAGTGTAATTTTTATACCTGACATGCAATCTAAAGGTGCAGTAAGAAAACTTACTTCATGGCTCTGTAAAAATGTCCCATCTTCCTTTCCTGCCTTCCGCCCCCAGGAAGGGGCGAGAGGTTGAGGTAAGAGCCCCGTGGAAGCTGTGATAGTCACAGAAGCAGAAGCTGAGGATATTAAAGTGCTGTGTGTCTTTTTCTGACCGCTTTCACTCTTTGTTTGGCTTCCACAGGCCAGTTAGATTCTCCAGAGATCTGACAAATGGGCTGGTTTTCTGGACCTAGGCTCCACTCCTGCACCACTCTGTAGCCACAGTGAGGCTTTTGGGACAAAGGGGCTGCTGAATGTGGATTTTAGTGGCCCCTTGAACTCACAGCTGGGTTTTTGGTGTATCTCAGCCTAGCTTGGGAAGCTTAAGCACACTTTGCACTGCAGTTGGTCCCAAATGACTGGCTGGTCTTGCCAGCTTCCCACCCCTTTCCCCCTCTTCCTTTAGCCTGGATCTCCTTGGATGTGTTTTCTCCCTCAGAGCTTTCTGCATTTGCATGAAGGGTCCAGTCCTATAAAAAATAAATACTCAGTCTCTGCATGACAGTGAAGTCAGTGGGTCTACTCACAGGAATTCAAGTTTGCTGGAGCAGGCCCTTAGGCATTAATTATTTTTTAAAATAAAATCCAATTTTATTAGATCTACTCTGTTTGGGCTTTGGAAAATAAAGTCACAAAATGGATCACAGGTCTTACTTTTTACAATGGCATTTGTCCCTCTGCTAGTTGTTGGCAAACAAGGGCTGGGTGTGAGGATTTTGAGCACTGTGTCCCTGTGGGATGTGCACACACAGCGTGTTCCATATGCAGAGTTACCCAGACAGGCACTGCACCCCCAGGGACCTGCTCACACCCAGATGTGTTTGTAGGGAGAGACATGCATGTGCTTACACAAAGTCTATACATCTGTAAACTCTTAATTGCACATATACAAACATTAAAAATCAAATTAGTCTTAGATGCACCTTTGCTTTTTTTTCATTAAAAAGGATATTTTAAACCCCTTTTTTTGTTCACTTCAGTTTTACTGTAACTAATACAATTCACCTGATCACCTAACGGGATATTTTCCTCTCAGTATGTTAAAACACTGATTAAAATGCATTACAATTATTAAATTGGGTAGAAGAGCACTTCTTGTAAGCTTAGTCTGGAACTCCTGGGGCATAGTTGTGACAGTTTTAGATCATTTCTCTCATGTTACGGATCGTACAGCACAGAACCATGCTGAATATCATGCCAAAGATCTAGAAGAGAAGGGATGTGATTTAGGGATCCACTTAGAAAACAGTTAGAAAACAATTTGCATTTCAGACAGTCTGAAGGTCCCTGCAGCAGAGTAGTGACTGCTTCCATCAACAAACCCCAAAACATCAGACAAAAACATGGAAGAGGTTTCACTGATTTTACTGGCTCACACTGGTTTCACTGTTCTTTGTTCTAAGTGTCCAGCCAAGCACAACTGGCCCAAATATTAATGTTATGAACATCAATTTAGGTCACATAATAACTGGGATTATTGGTGGTATCCTGGTATTGCACCGGAGTGTTCTGGTGTCAGAATGCTTCTCCATGGAATATGACACACATTTGAGTTAGAGCCAGGGGTGACTCCAGAGCCCCTAGAGCTGGTGCTGAGCTCTGAACAGTTCCTGTGCTCAAGAGCAAGACTATATATTAAACCTAAACCCCCACTCGTGCCAGGGAACTTGTTCACTGGAGGGAATGACAAAAGCAGAGAGCAGTGGGTGCTGCCAGAGGCTCTGCTTTCTTGCCACAGCTCAGTTCTCCAAAGCAGCTCCTCCTGAGGCTGCACTGCTCAGGGTGGGAGATGGGCAGTTAAAGAACTGGGTTCATGTTCCCTCCCCACACCTCTCCCTAAGGATGGGCACAGCTGAGCTCTCACAGCCCAGCAAGAGGCAGAAACAAGCACAGGAAAAGGTGCAGGTGCATTTCTGCTGCTCAAGGGGTTGTGGTCACTGCAGCACCTTCACTGTGTCCGAGGTGGGGATCCAAGGGGAGATGATCCCAGTTCTGGTGTGTCCTTGATGTTATTGATCTCTGTCCCATCCCTGCTGTATTTTTTAGTCCCTTCATGTTTCATACAAACCCCAGGATTGTTTAATATGCACATCATGGTTTCTGTTACCTGCACAAACCTTTCAGCTGCTTTTCAGTGTCCACATAAATCTGTGAACGTCCTGCTCTTCCCAGCAGCTAAAGGAGTGATTCTTTACTAATATTGTGGCTCCTCATGCTGCTGGTGTCTGAGTCTGAAAGAAGTCATTGCACAGACGTGCTGGAAAAAGCTTTGTGCTAATGCTGGTGAGCCCCAGCCTGCCGGTCCTGCTGTGTGCTTGGGACAGGGTGACATCTATTGGTCAGAGCTCTAGTGGGTACTCTATTCCTCATGAAAGCTAAGGAAAGCATCCTAAAGGATTTAAAGCATCAGACTGCTGTTGTTTTGGAATACATTAAATGCTGCTACAGCCTTTTGCTTTTCAGTTTGGTTCATGTGCACTCTGCTCTCCTACTCTCACAACAAAAGAAGATTACTATTACTTTGGACCCTGTCTAAGGACACAAATTGAACTTGAAAAGCATAGTCACACAGCTCTGATTGCACTGATGGGGGCAATTCCCAGGGAGAAGACACACTGGAAGTTATAAGAATTGAGGAATCTCATCAATTGCTGCAAAGTACCTTCCATAAAGCTTGGAGTAAGGGACAGGGTACTGGGCTCAAGGTGAGATTGGAGAACATGCATTTACTCACTGTGATGCTAGCAATTGCAATTCCAACAATTCCAACTAAGTGCAGATGAGTATCAATTACATTCTGAATTTCAACCAGGCAGTTCTGTTAAAAACAAAAATAAAATATTTTTCATGCCTGAAAAAACTGTATTTCAATCAATTCTATCAGCTGTTCTCACTGAGCAACAGATAAACACAAAAATATTAGTGCAGTTGCCATCCTAATTCCTGCATCTAAACCTTGGGTTTTGCTGGATAATTTTCCCAGCATCTTTCCTTTTCTGGTGAGGCATCTGTACCTCTTGCCTGGAGAGGCTGACACATGCAAGTAATTTTCTTACACCCAGTTTTCTCCCTAAATTTAAACTCCTTTATATAACAGGACATGCTAAATCAGGAGCTTTGCTGCTTCATTTTGACATTGAACTCACAAGCAGATTCCAGAAAAGACAGAAATTACAGAAATATCTTCCTTAAAACCAATGAAGTTTTTAGTCAGGAGGCTCCATGCATGAGTAAGGTGGGCATTTGCCAAAATTCAGCCTCCATGGGGAATTTGGGGTCCTGTTCTGTTCCCTCCTTCTCCCTTTCCCTTTCAGATGGAGCAATATTGTCTCAGCTACCATGGGATGCCACAAACAGGCGTCACGGCTGAGGGCAATACAACCTCCAGCTTCATTCTGCCTCCACTCTGCTCCGTTCCATAAGGAATTTCATGCTGGAATTTGCAAGGTAAAAATAACTTCTTCCTTTCTTTTATTCACAGAATATCTCCAATTTTACGAAAGAACTGCCATGAAAAGGTGATTAGGACAAGCAGGACAGAGGACACTTGCCTTTGGCAGCTGGATGTTCTCTGGACAGGGTAATCCCGTTTGTTGTTCCACGTTACCTTTACCACAGCACTGGAGCTGAATGAGAGAGGGATGGAGGATCAAAGAGGGTGAAACCACAGACAGTTTCATACTGAAAGTCAGTTATTACTTTCATACTGAAAAGGAGACAATAAATAACAAAAAAAAAAATCTGTACAGATCAAGTAATAACCTTATTCTCTATATTTAAAATGCTGCTTCTGGTAGAGTTCCAACTGTGTGGGACAAAATTCTCAAAAATTGGTTTCAGTTGTCTGAGGCCACAGCAAACAGCCACATTTGTATTAACAACAATGTCAAGAAGGGATTTTTATTATTGTATTTCATAACAAAGCAAGCAAGTGCATTTGGGAAAAGCAGATCCCTGGCTTACAAGAAAACAGTTGTTAAAGGGAGAATGCAGAAAGTTCAAATATCACGTACAGAATTATGGGCAATGCACAAAAGCTACAGCAGAGAATGCTGGAATTTTATTTCTGACACAACATCGTGCTGGGTTTGGAGACAGTAATAAATCAGAGTTTCAGAGGGTTTGTTTTTCCTGTTTCCCTATCTCCCACAAAATGCTTGGAATTCCTCTTTGGGTCAGAAATAAGAGCTGTGGGAGAAGGACAAAAGGGTCTGAGGTTGTGAAATGTTTGTTCTAAAGAACGTGGGAATTGCTGTAAGGAGCAACAAAGCTTGGGCTTGCTCTCCATGGGAGGCAGTGTAAATCCAGGATGGACACAAACAGGATTAAAGAAGTCACAGGTTGTAACTCTGATTCAGACATTCACTTTTTGGGTGGCCTGAACTGTGTCACACATACTTTTGGTCTTTCACCAACTTGGTTCAGCCACGCTGTAGGTCCTGGGACACAGCTCACGTTTTCTCTGACAGATGCAGAGGGATGCAGACATTTCTCCCTCCCTCTGCATTTATCTGTGGATTTCAATATTCAGAAGGGCCATAACAGTAATTTCTGCACACAAAGACCCGAAGCATCAGAAATTTCAAAGTCTGGCTAATTGCCTTTTCAAAGGTAGAGATCCAAAAACCAGAATTCTGACAGAGCCCTCAGGAAACTCTCAGGCTTGTGAGCCTCTGGCTGGATTTTAAGCACTTTCAGTTCTACTCTGCCATAGCTCAGAGGGGGAATTCTGGACTCTAGTGAGCAGTGACAGTGCAGTGAGGTGCTGAGGTGGAGGAGTACTCACAGCCACATGGTAGCGATAGATGGTACTGTTGGCCTTCCCCACTGGGTTTTTCATGTAGTCCTCATAAGCATCTTCGTAGATTTTCTGGGCTTCCTGTATTGCCTGCAGAAATCAGACTTTCTAAGTGAGTTGCAAATCAGTCTTACCCCCAGTCCAAGACTTTCACCTTGTGTCTTCAACCTCCAGGGCAAGAAGTTGTGCCTGGTAAACAAGTATGGTGTATCAAAAGCCAGGAGGGTTTGTGGCCTGGTGGCATTCAGAGGGTCAGAGTGTTCATAGGCTCTATTCTGTGTTTTGGTTAAACACTCTGAGTTGGGGAAGTTCAGTGTCTAAGTTTGTCTACCCTTCTCCCAGGAAATACCCTCTTTTCATACAGTTCCCCTTGATGTTCCTTCAAGGCTGAACCACACCTCCACTTTTTCTTGAACAAAGGAGGCAAAAACTTCATCCTATTCCAAACTTGTGATAACACAAGCTGTCATTGGCTCCAGATAAGAATGTCAGAGAGTCTTCCAGGCAAAAGTCTCCTGGAAGATTTTCCTATGGAAGAGCCAGGTCAGTGGGCCCTGGAATCCATAACTACCCCATCATTACATCAGAGGCTGTTTGCTACTTACCACTTTCTTGCCTATGAAGGCAAATACTCCAGCAGTGACCTCACCTGCAAATATCAGCAACAGGCAAGCAAAGAACTGCAGAGAAAGAAGAGAATCTCACATGAGTGCAGCTTGTTCATGGGGCTGCCTCGTCCTCCCCAGGCCCCAACAGCCCACCCTGAACCAAAGCTCCTGAGAAGGCTCTGCACAGGGCTGCCAAGGCAGATTTCTTGTCACATTCAAACAAAGGGGAAATGGCAAAGATGTGGCTCAGAGGGAGCCTCAGGAAAACCAGAGAGTAATTCCAGGGAATACATCCCAAGGGACAAGCAAGGGCACCTCAGCATGTGTGCCAGCTCTGCAGTAGCATGGTGGCTGCCGAGTCCAGAGAGACTGGATTACCCAATAAAAGGACATAAAACCTTCCAGGTGTTGGACTGTAAAGACCTTTCCATTAATGACACCAAGCATTGAATGCTTTGGATGGTTTCCCTGCACATCCCAGGCCCTGGAAACCTTTTACTCACTGTTCCAATTAAGCACTGGGACTCCCGCGCTGCTCCACAGCACCCGAAAAATCCAACGGCTGACATGATGGCCCCTGCTCCCACCAGTACATAGAGCCCTGTGGAGATAGAGCCAGGCAACAATTTCAGGTTTCTCTCCTCAAAGCCTGCCACCTATTTCATCAGCCCCAACCATTTACAGGTATAACAAGGTCTTTGGCTCTTACAAAACTGGTTACAAGAAAAGGTTCTCTGACCACAGGAGGAGAGCAATGCTTTCTTCAGAATTCTGGGAGAATTAAATAAAACAATTTGAGATTAGCTCAGTTGGTAAGAGCATGGTGCTAAAAACACCAACTTTGCAGGTTTGATTCCTGGATGGGCCATTCACTTAGGAGTTGGACCTGATGATCCTTGTTGGTCTGTCCCTGTCAAATGAGCATATTCTGTGATAAGAATCTGTGACTTCCACCTTCCTACTCAGCTGTCCCAGGGACAGCTCAGTGCAGAAAGAACAAGCCCCACACCATCCAGAACCCCTTCACACCTTTGCAATAAGCAACATAAGGCAAAAAAGCCCCAGCTTTGCTAGAGGGCTTATTTCTGGGAAACCTGGGGCTTATTTCTGGGAAACCATGGCTCTGCAGGGGAGGAACTGAAAGGAACATGGGAGATGGCAGCATAGCCCCACACACATCTAGGACCCCAGCTGTAACTTGACATATTTAGAAATACTCTTATTCAACAGGTGTTTTGTTTTTGTTTTTTTGGGGGGGGCTTTTTTTTTGTTTGTTTGTTTGTATGGGCTTTATCTAGGACAAAAGGAAATCAGAGCACAGGGTTTTTCTTTCCTCACTTNTTTTTGGTATGGGCTTTATCTAGGACTAGAATTACACCGTGTATCTAGAATTATCACCGTGTAGGACTAGAATTTTACACAAGGATTTTAAAGGAAATTTTACACAAGGATTTTACACAAGGATTTTAAAAGGAAATCAGGGCACAGAGTTTTTCTTTCCTCACTTGTGAACATAGATATTTTGATCTGTGCTTAGGCAACGCTTGGGTTCCTGTGGGGGTCAGCTCCCACCAGACCACAGCCACGGGGCTGTGCCTTGGCTCTGCTACCGTGTTGGTGCAATTCTAGTCCTTGCCCTGTGCAGGACACGCGGAAATCTGCTGTGCCAAGCCACTGCTGGGGAAAAGAGCTTCATCTTCCTTCTCCTCGTGTCCTTGTGGTGAGGGACACTGGAGCTGCAGGCAGGGTGCACTAGAGGCCACAGTGAGCCTTGCTCCCAGCCTGGACTATCCAAGCTTCCAATGACAGCCTCAGTGCTCAGTTACCAGTGTAAACATTATTATAAAATCTGACCCAGGGTTAGAGCTGCTGCCATTTGCTGTTAGCAGGCCTTGTGTAACCAGGACTAGAAAATCCTACAGATGACAGTTTGCAATTGCTAGGAAAATGTAAACCCAGTCAGTGTTTGAGTGCTGAGCTTCCATCCAGCTGCTCTGCCTCACTGGTGCAGCCTGCTCAGGGAAGGCAAACTCCTGCCTGCTGCCTCTTCACTGTCACATCACCCTGCAGTCTCTACCTCAGTTATTGTGATCCTTCTCCTCCCCTCCCTCCTCTTTCTGCCCCAGGTCCTGCTGAGAGATACATTCTGCTAAATAGCAGTAAAACAATTACAAGTAATGTGGCTTTGCCCTGCTAATTGTAATATACACAGTGCTGGGGGGATGCTGTTTGCTCTCTGTGTTGGCAGTTCTTATTCCATGTTTTCTGGATTTTTAATACTCAGCCACCCGTGCTTACTGGGACTGAGAATTCTTCAGGCTAGTACTTGTACAATATTCACAGCACTGGTTTTTACTGGTGTAAAGATATTTATGGCTCAGGAGAGAAAGGCCAGCCAGCCCTGGTGGAAGAAGAATTGGAAAAGACAAAAAAACCTCGCTCAGGTGCAGAATTTGGTGCTCACCAGCCAAACACCAACACTGCCATTTCCTGGGATCTCCATGGTAACAAACACAGTGTAATTACAAAGATGTTTCCGGGACGTTGTGTCACTCCCTACTCCTGTCCCTGTACTTATCAGGCCACTTAGCAAAGACAAGTTTCAGTAAGGAGACAGGAAAGGAGTCTTCCCATTGCTTTTTGTTATTTGCAGCTAGGAAAGACAAAGCTCAGTCTCGGGTGAGAGCATTTTCAGGGATTTGGATTTGCATTTGTCAGAGAAACAGCCTCAGCATTTCACTCGAATGACTCAGAGTTAAACCACTACCTCAATGAGAACTTCCCTTTTAAGGCGTGTTACAGGAAGAGCTCACACCACTCACTAAACAAAACTGAGCCCCACAGCAAGCCAGCCAGGACTTAAAATCCACCTTCTTCCATCTTCTGCTCAGGAGAGTTCATCCCACTTTGTCCTTTCTCAGCCTGAGACTACCACTTGCTGATACCCAGCTATTTCTAGGTGGAAAGTAATGGAAAATAATGTTGACGCTTAAAATTTCCACAAAAATAATGGTATTTTTACTTTTCTACTATATATACACACATGTAATCTTTCACACAGGAATGAAACTTGTGATTTTGGGGTTGTCCTGAGGCCAGGACTTGGCCTTGATGATCCTTGTGAATCCCTTCCAATTCTGAATATTCCATGAGACATATGAAGTGTAGCTTGAAAATAAAATTTAAAGGGGCCAAGTTACTTCTCAGATTGCACTGAGAGGTTTCTCAGCACCCACATCCAGGGATGCTCAGTGGGAGAGCACTCCCAGGAAGGATGTCTGTCAGAGATGGAAATGTTATGATTTATGGCTTAGACATCTTTGTGAAGGACTTTTGTCTATTGTAGCAAAACGATATTACAAAAGCTGCGGAGAAGACCCTGACCCCACACCCTGACCAAGGCTCTGCTCACTCCTCGAGATGAGATGAAGTGGCTCAGCTCAGCTCTGGATACATTCACAGAGAGCTCGAGCTCAGCCCCTTTGGGGCTACCAGTGGCCAGGCTCACACAGAGCCTGGCACCAAAGGGCGGGAGGCAGAGAGGTTTTGGGGTGTGATAAAAACCCCTCTGGTCAGAGGCAGTGAAAAAAACCCCTCTGGTCAGAGGCAGTGAAAAAAACCCCTCTGGTCAGAGGCAGTGAGCGCCCATCTCCGCCGGGCACGGGGACAGCAGAGCCATGGCCTGGCCCCAGACCCTGCACCAGACCCTGCACCTGACACAACAGATCCAGAGCCTTGCGAGGGACAGGGGCAAAGCCCCTCCCTGAGGAGTCAGGGGCGCTCCCACCTGCCCAGAACGTTCATTAATCACTGCATTCCACACCTCGCTGCGGCGGAGGACGCTCAGCACCCAGCCCAGCAGATGCAGGAGAGCAACGAGACATCGCTGGGACCCTCGATGGGTGCTGTGCTTCCACCCAATCCCTGTCACCCTCTCCCTGTCCACACCCCCTTCCTTTTCTTTTTCTATTTCTTTCTTTTATCTTTTCTTTTTCTCTGCCTCTTTTACTAGTAAATAAAATATATCAGGTTTTTGGCACCAACATCTAACCTCGTTTGGTTTTAATAATGTTTTTGGGGTAGATTTTGAACCTTTCTGGATTCAATCCGTTTTATTCACAGACTTAGTTTTCTGTGCTCTTCCGTGTTTAAACCGGTTTGTAACAATATCAAAGCTGTAGATGCAGAAATATCCTGGATGATGTAAGTACATAACACAAGGATCTGGTATTTCTTTTCCTAGTGGGCTGTACCCAGCAATGTAGGCATGATCACTCAAATTCTTGATAAGAATAGACCTAAATTAAAAGTGAGACTCTCTGTAGAGAAAAAAAAAGCAAAGAGTGGCAATGTCTGGCACACAGCCCTTGGAATCCCAGCCTTACCTAAAGCCATCAAGCACTGAGAGCTGTCAGGGTCTGCAGAGCAAATCCAGACATTTGGTGGTTACTATCACACCTTTCCTTGCAATAGTATCCAGTGTCAGAAGTACCTCAGCTTCACTAAAACCCATTCCTTCCCAAAAATAAGGATGGAAAACCTTAATCAGCTTCTATTCATCAGCACTTCCATTGTAAAATACAAAGCCTTGGCATGGCCTCCAACTTGGCATCTACAACACAGCAGGGAAACCAAAAAAAAGTCAGTTTATAGCCACAAAATGGAATAGGTTTGAGAGCTACAAACTGACACAAAAAATTCACCACAAAGCTCAACATGGCAAAAAGAAGAGTGTGAGTCAGGTCAGGGTAGAGAGCTTGTTTTGGTGAGTGGAAAATGATGAGAAGACTGTCCAGCTGCAGCTCTTTGTGCAGCAGAAGGAAAAAAGTACAAGGTGGAAAGGAAGCAAAGGTTTGTGGCCTTTGTGAATTTTTTCCTCCCACCTCTCATTGCCTCTGTTCATTTCCTGCAATTCTGCTCTTCAGTCTGTGTGTGCTCATGAAGAGGAGGGAGGGCTGGCAAAAAATTAAAACAAAACCTAAAACTAAACAGAGAGCAGGGAGTGCAGAGAGCAGGAACGCTGCTGTGGCATCGAGGAGGGCCAAAGTGGCCCCAGAGACAGAGCTCTGCCATCTGTGATTGCCCACACCTGGAATATTTATTCCACCTGCATTTAGGACCCACAAACAGGTCCCTCTCAGCCCCTGAATGCAAAGGGATGAAGAGGCACATTCCAAAGATTAAAATCCATGTGCAAATCTGACAGAAAATTGGTTGATTTAGGCAGACACAGCCAGTGCTGTGATCACTGAGGGGGTTCTGGAGTAAATAGGGGCTTCTTTATAACCACAAGAGGATGAAAAACAACGTGTCACAGGACTCGGGATTTTTGGACAGAGCCTATTATCTTCATTTTTGCTTTTTTGTGAGGAAAGATTGAGGTTTCAGGGTGTGGTTTGTTTGTTTTGCTGTGCTGACACCCCCCTCCCCAGTTGTTTTATAGATGTGAAGAGAAATGAAGACTCCCTTTTAGCAGGGAGTCACATGAGAGAACACCTGATAACAAATTGATTTCCCTTCTGGCTGTAACGTAGTAAGAGGGGAAGCCCCTTCTTCTGCCATTGTTTTATTTTGCAAAGACAAATTTGGAAAGCCATAAAGCAGCAGCTTTGCTGTATATTTGATATTTTGATTTTTTGATTCATCCCATGGGGAAAATCATTCTTTCCTGAAAGGAAATTGTCAAATGGGGGTATTCCCTGTGAAAATCCCAACAGGAGGGATTCCCATTTTCTAGCAGACTGCTTTGCAATTACAAGGGGATTTAAAATGTTATCTGGCAGTCTCAGAGCATCCTGTGGCTCCCAGCAGTGAAGAATGACAAATCCACAACTCGGCAGATCTCTGGATCAGCCTCAGTGCTCGTGGCACAGATCTTCCCTCACTGCCTCCTCTGGATACAAGGACACATCTCTTCCTGGGCTGTACCTGGAGACAGGAGATCTGCAAGTCTGAAAATGCACCTTCAAAAGGATCAAGGGATTCTGTGTGTTATTTCTGAGTGTACAAAACCTCTGTGATTAGCAATGATAGAGAATTCCATCTCTTTAGACCAGACAGAAGGATGGAATTTTATAGCTACTGGCTGCAATATGTTTTTATGTATATCAAGAGTGAGGGAAGGATCAGCCTGGGCTAGAAGAGGTCTAATTTCAGACTCTGGAAAAGAACCTACTCCCAGAGCTACTTTTGTTTGTTTGTTTGTTTGTTTTTCCCCAAGTCTTACTGAAGGTTTGAGGCACAAATCCCTGCCTGGACCTTACTGCAAAGAGCAGGAGCAGACAAACACACCCTGTCTCTGTCTGGCTTTATTTCACATGGCTCTCTTGTTTACCTGGCTGCTATGGGCACTTTCCATCTGAAATAATTCTCCTTTTTTTTCCCTTCTTTTGGGCAGAGTAAATAACACAGAACAAATCCCCAGCTGTTCCTACTCCAGGGAGAGAACAAGCAGCTCTGTTCTGGGGGTGCAGGACCCAGCAGCAGCCAGGGCTGGAGGGGATTTTCCTGGGGTTGTGTGTTCCTCGCAGCCCTGGAGGCAGATGTCCTCCTCCATGGAAGGACTGAGGCTCTCCAGCCCTTAGGAGAGCACCAAGGAACTTTTAGCACAGACACACTCCTGGAAAATATGAGAAACACACGTAGGAGTTGGAAAAAACTGTCCAGACAGGGACAGTTGTGTGTGTGGCACCAAACTCAGCTCCTGAAACTTGTTACCAGAAATTTCCATTGGCTTGTTACTAGAAATTTCCATTGTATATTTATTTACAAAATATATTTACAGAACTGGAGAAAAGCTGCAGAGGCCTCTAAAGTGACATGAATTTCTGGAGAAGTGGAACGTACCCTTAATTTGAGCATAATGGACGTATCTGATTAAGTGCCTTGTGTGAATTCAGCAGAGATTTTGTGGTTAATCTTCCCGGAACCACAAAAGCATTACAGGCACCAGCCAGTTTGGAGGCTTCTGCTGATGCACAAATCCTGAATTTCAATTTAAAATCAGCCTGACTGTAATGTAACATCCCAGTCCAGCTCCTCCCTTTCCCACAGAACACTAGCCCTTGTTACATATCTTGCTCACATGCATCCCAGAACCCTAAATAATTATGGCCCGGATTCACTCAAGGCAGTGTGTTCCCAAAGCTGTTCCCAGAGCTGTTCCCAAAGGCTCTGTCAGTGCCTGCCACCCCCACAGACTGCTCTGAACTCAGGTGTCACCAACACACCTGTGCCAGCTGGGGCTGTCCTGCCCTGGCTGAACTTCCCAGACCCCGTGGCCATGGATTCTACCCTTTAATGATGTGAATAGTGTGGGAAAACTTCCTCACATGGGAGCTGTTCAGAGCACACACTGTGGGCAGAACGACATGGTCAAATGTCTTGGTACATTTTCTAGTTTTGTTGCATCCTTTTTGACTAAAAGCACAGAGCATTCAGGACCTGAGTGTACTGGAAATGTACATAATGACATTAAGATTTTTCAATTGGATTCTCATTTCCTTTCTTCATATTTCCTGACATTTATATGCCTGTTTGACTGCAATAAGCAAAGCACTTTGTTGTCAAGAGCAACTGATAGTGAGTCTAAGATCATGTTCATGTGTGGTTGCAGCTAATTTAAAGTCTCAGTGTTTGTACTGCTTATATTATCTGTTACCACTTGCATCGCTTTGTTGATACTGTATTTCTTCTGCCTTTGTAATACTCAGTCATTTGGTATTCTGAAATCCTCTCGTGATTCTCTGCAATCCTCTCTAGATTAGGGCACTCTGGATAATCCTGTGTGCATGAGCCAGATCAATCCAAAGCCTCCTGAAGATGTTTTTGAGCTGCCAAGCCCCACATAGGACTCTGAGGGCTTTTTGGTTGCTGTTTTTTTTTTTTTTTTCCAGCAGACAAAACACTTTCCTCTTAATGGCTTCAAAGTGGACAGTCCAAATGTATTTACAGCTCTGTCAGAGTGAAACATGGCACAGGACATTTCCCTTATGGGAGTTATAATGGGTTATACTGGTTTGCTTGTTATGTAGAAACTGCTTCAGAGCATGAAGAGCTCCTTTTAAAGAGACTCTGTATGAAAAATGAGCCTGAGCAACCCTGGAGTGTGGGGTGCTTCTTCAACAAGAGGAATCATGGAATGGTTTGGGTTGGAAGGGTCTTTAAAGATGATGTAGTTCCACCCCCTGCCATGGCAGGGACACCTCCCACTGTCCCAGGCTGCTCCAAGCCCTGTCCAGCCTGGCCTTGGGCACTGCCAGGGATCCAGGGGCAGCCACAGCTGCTCTGGGCACCTGTGCCAGGGCCTCAGCACCCTCTGTGGTTGATACATGAATGGAACCAGCCACGTCCTGGGGACATCCAGGGATGGAAGCGCCTTGATGCCGTGTCCCGTCCCGCAGGAGAAGTGGCAGCTTTAGCCCCGGTCACCTCCTGCAGGTGGCTCTGCAGGGAGCCCCAAGGGCTGCTGTGGTGAGCTCCGGGCTGGGCAAGGGCAGCCTGACCACAACAGGGACTCTGGAGCCTGGGTGCTCCCCGAGGGGCTCAGGGCACCCCGGGCACTCGGTGCTGTCAGGGCTCAGCAGTCACAGCAGGGCCGCCAGTGAGCAGGAGCCAGAGTGGCCTCCAGCTGCCTGGAGGGAGGAGAAGGAAATGGGGTAACTGTGGGTTCGGCTGCTGCTGTGGGGTGGGACTGCCTGCCTTTTCCACAGCAGGGACAGGAGGCTGGGAGAAGTCATTCAGGAGGACAATTTAATGGGCAAAAAGCATAAAGTGCATTATCATGCTTAAGTGATTAAAGAAAAAAAACCTCCTGAACCTCAGCACTTGCAAATATACAGCAATCACCCCGAGGCAAATGGACAGATTGTTCCATTAGGCTAAATTAGCTCGTTTGGTCAGCACTGCCTTTATTCTTGCCTTTATTCTTGCCTTTATTCTGTCATGGGGAGCACTAACTCTTAGGAACTGCTGCAGGGTTTTGTGAGGACTTCAGAACAACTTTCATTTTGAGTAAGGTTTGTTCAGGGGGTGGTAGTGGTGGTGTCATATTTTTAAAGCCAATTTCCAGTGCAGCAGCTTCCGTTTTCCTCTCAGGGCCGCTATCAGCCTTTTCTAAACCACTCTTCCTGAGTGGCAGAAAAAGAGAGCTGCAAACAAGATGATAAGAAGAAAGACAAATTCATTGCTTAAGTCTTAAGTACAGCCTAAAAGCCTCTCCAATACATGACGGCAGAATCATTTAATGGTCTTCTTGTGGTTTCACATCTCTACACAGGGGCTGCTTTGCCAACAGCTCTCATTTTAAAGGCTGGTATAGTTTGAGAGGTGGTGGATTTAGGAGAGAAAATCCTGTTGACTAAGGGTACAGTGCTTGACTCCAAAATACACGAATAGAACTTGAACAAAGTGAGGCACAGGAGCAGAGAACTGCAGTTCACATGGGTGGAACTCCAGCCAACTCCTGTTTGTATGGGCATCCAGTGCTATGGAGAAAAACTACTAATATCCTTCAGCACCAGACATGACTTCATATCCTAAGGCACGCTCCATCCACGTACCTTTCAAAGCCAGCAGCATCCCTCCTGCTCTCACTGACCCCAAGAAAAAGCCACAATCACCCAAAAATTTTGTCCACAGCTGTTTTGGCCCTGATGGATGCCTGGACCACAGACTGGATCATGGGACAGAAACAAAGAGAACAGAACAGAGCAGGAGGGTTGTGAGCTCTGGCAGTGCAGGAGAAGCAATATTTTGGGGCTGAGAAAGAGCCACCCAGACTGATTAGTTTGCATACATCAGGTTTTGTTACCATTCCTGAGGGGGCTTGTTGGTACACTTTTATTGGTGCTGGCACGGATGGGACCCTCTGCACTTCATTTCTGAGGAATACAGAGTTTGTTCTGCTTCTTGCCCTTTGTCCACCAAAAGCAGAGATGGAAGGGTCTGGAACTGATCCTTACAAAGTCCCCATGTCAGTTTTTGCTTCACAAGTGCCCTACTTGCACTCAGCAGCACTTGGTCTGTACTACTGTGCTTTAGTTATTCTTAAAATTAAGAACAGCGCTACTACAATGAATTAATTAAGGACCAATGAATTGTGAGACAGTAATGCTGACACCCTGGGTTCCCACAAGCATCTTACTTCCTTCTGACTGTGGCAGACCTTCTTCCCCAGTAAAAAAATTTCCCAGTTTTGGTAGAGGAATCTCCATAAGGATGAGCAATCAGAGGGAATTCCCTTAATTCTACAGATCTTTTTTCCATTTGATCAGCGCAATGTCACAGACAACTCAGATAAAAAGGTACCTGACAGCTATAGACCTTTGCTGAAATTATCTTTTTTTCTTTCATTTTTTTCTCTCTCAAGTACAGCTAAGAGAGGGATCTAGGAACTTTACCAGAGCTGAACTGCAGCTGAACAGGGAAGCCACAGTTTTGCTTCACCACTTGAAGCACAGGCACAAAAACTGTATTGTGAGAGGGAGTAACATAAAAATATATCCCACTGTAGATGGAACTCCAAAAGCTGGGGAGCTGCAGGGAGAAGATGTCAGTTTTAGGAGCTTGCTCCAGTGTAAGGTATGTCTGCTAAAATGGTCGGAGACTGCGTGGGTCAAAGTGTTCCAATTCCAGCCTTTTCTGTTGTAGTTTTTCACTGCAAACTGCAATGGGGAATATGGATCACCAAACACAAAACCACAAGCAACAGAAAGCTAGGAACACATATGTGCTTGCCCACAGCACTGCTGCCTGTAAGCTGTTCTCCAACCAACAAAAACATCTCAGTGGCTGGAAAAGATGAACAGGCCTGGTTGCCAAGTCATGGCCTGAACTATTCCAGGGGCAGAAAAGACAGCTGGACTGCTGGTAAAGAACAGGGCTATTTAAGGAGACTCACTCTGGCCTAATGGAAAATGCAAGGATAGAATTATCAATTATTTTACACTAACCCAACATTTCAGATCCAGGAAAAAAACAATCACAAGGAAGCAGAAAAGAGAAGCTGGTTAGATTCGGCTGGCAGCTCAATCCAGGTACAGAAAGAGCAGCATGTGCTGCCCTTTAGAAGAAATAAAATTAACTGTTTTTTTCAGAAGATGGTGATTCTGGAGTGTTTCAGCTCACAAAGCAAACTCCAAATGCACCTGCACTGTTGTTCCAAGCACTGACACAAAGTTGATGTGATCACAGGGCCTTGGGTTATCACAAGGAGCCACAAAAGCCATCAGTGGAACTGAGATAAAGAAATTATTTTTGGATGTATAGCCATATGCTGATATTTTAAGTCATACAGCTGATCTGCTTTCTCTTTCAGCCCTCAGGGCAGCTGCTCCTAGTGTGCTGCACAGTGCTCCATATTAAGAATTCCTATGCAAAACCCTGGCTGCCACCCAGAAAACATGTTAGAGAGCAAACACACAGAGCCAAATAAACAACAGTCCCAGGGACTCTGAGAAAGGCCCAATACACAACTGCCAAGGGGGACTCCACGCTGAAATCTCCTCAAGAGGGAAAGCTGTTCAGCATGACCTTCAAACACAGCTGTGTCTCTGCAAACCCCACTGTAACTGAACTTCTTGCTGTCCTTTTACCACAGCCTTGGTCCCAGGCTGCTGACAGCCTCAGCATGGCTGTGCCATCAGATGCCCAGGAGTCACAACAGCAGTTAGCAGGATTTGTAATGAGGGAGGGAGGGCAGCAGAAAACCCTTTGGTTTTCTTTCACAGAAATGCCCTGTTCAGTGCCTATTACAAAAAAGGGCAAAACCTTTGCTTTAGAATTCAGTCCAAAGCACAAGTTTAAAAGAATTCTGAACATCTCTGTGCCCAGTTGCTCAGCACTTCCTCTCACAGTTACATATTTCAACAGGCATCTCTATAAATACATGTGGCAGCCCAAGAGCTGAATGTCATGGTGTCTGATGAAACTTTTACTAGAACGTTCCCCAGGACTTCCCAAAATTATCAGCTTTGAACAACTTTTGTAATTTCTATTCAGGACAGAAGCAGAACTCCATCTTTTGGAGATTTAAATACACACACACCAAAGACTGTCTTGTTTACACCGTGTGTTCCAGGCTGTACTGGAGCTGTGGTGCTTATTCACAGCACAGGATGTAGCACTTTCCGCCTTCCAACAAACCAGCAGCACTTGATTTTGAAGGCCAGAACATCCTTCTGTCTTGTTTGCTCTCCTGGGACAAACATAAGTGGATCAGGCAGGGAAGCATTCCAATCTACAGCACAGGGAATTCAGCAGGTATAAACTGGATCTGGAAATGAACCTGATGATCTAATGTGCTGCTGTCATAGCAACTCAGATGTAAGAGAAAAAGTAAATAATACTTCCTGGCTCTCTGTGTCAGTGGAGGTGCTGCAGGGTGTTTTACAAAAACCCTCAGGTGTCAAACAATGTTTTCATCTGAATGGTTTTATTCAGCCTCACAAAATCCCTGGGAAACATTGCTGGACATAACATTCTCCCTGACTATTCCCAGGGCTGCACAGCCAGTTCTGTGCCTCCAGCCTGGCTGCAGGTGTTAAAGAAACCTGGGCCTGGGGCTGTGGTGGAACTGAGTCAAAGTCCCCACGGAGAGCATTGGGGTATTTCAGGTAATTGCACAATCCTGGAGTGATGGGTAAGTGCTGCAGGACACCTCTGGTCACCTCCAGCCCTTCCACCCTGTCAGAGTGGCTTGATGGCCAGGGCAAGGCCGGGTATTCACTCACACTTGGCATTTGTAGATGGCAAAAATGTTTGCACCAAAGGGATTTTATTGGGTCTGTCTCTAGGGGTGATGTATTAAACAGAAAAAAATCCAATTTTTCTGGTGTAAAGGTATGTTACAGTTGCCAGTGACAGAGAGCTGCAGTTGCTGGCAGTCTCAGACAGCTGCTATTTAAGGGTATAAGTAGATATGAAACACAGGTGGCATTTCCCAAAATTTTCCACCTGGAAATCCCAGGGGGAAAAAAAAAGTTATCTTAGATGCTAAAATTAGGAAATTTTGCCAGTTGTGTGGGCACAGCAACTAGCTGATTCCTGCCCAGGTTGGACAAACAGCTCCTGAGATCACTGAGCACCAGGAAGTTTCACTTTTCAGCTGTGGAAGGGTTTGCAATTTGGTCCCACTGAGGCCTCCACAGGGAGAGCTGCTGAGGAGAATTTGCTGCTGTCCTGGTTCTGGGAACATTCTGAAAGGACACTTGTTTTGTTGGCTGGCAGCTGCACAGAAAACTCTGGAGGGATATATTGGTGAGCCCCACAAGGCTCTGACCTGTCTCACCTTCTATTCTGAGAGTATTAGCACAATTCACTTAGGATATGTGGGGACTGGATCAAATCCAGGAGAAGAGATTAGTTAGGTCTAAGGAAGTGGATGTCAAGCAGACAAAGGTCAAAATCTATCACACACATGGCACACAGCACCAGAATGTCCAGTTTTGTGCAGGTTAGCCCAGAAATTGTTGACCAAGGTGTGTCACCTGCCCCAGGATGCAACCAAGACTGGAGGCTGCTCCCCTCCCACCACTGTAACTTACCCATGAAGAAAAGTTCCGGGGACTTTTTGTCTGTAGCAAACTCTGCCATGGGCCCACCAAAGCGCAGCCACAGCCCGAAGGCAACGACAGCCAGTCCTGCCAGCTGCAACACAAACAGAGCAGTCAGGGCTGCAGAGCATCACAGCCGTGTCTTGGCACCTTGTGCTTTCTTGAAATCCCACAGCTCAGAATTGCACTGTCAGAAGATTCATGCAGCACTTGCCAGGGTCTGATAACAACAAATTCCTATTACAGTGCAAATGTACTTCTTTCCTTCAGCTCTTCAGTGTAGTGGTGCTTCTGAACTTACTAGTGACTCTCAAACCTTGTCAGTCATTTAATCACCAAAATGGGGCCTGAATTGTCATGAGAAATGGAGTGGGGCAGGGAACCCCCACCAAAACTAGGAGGTACAAGGATTGTTACTGGTAGATATCTTGGATCACAGAAATTACAAACCAGTGATAGATGATGTCAAGTGCAAGGAAAAAATCCCTTTAATGTGAACAAGACCAGGTCACAAAGGAGTGCCACAGCATGTTGTTTGAGGAGAAAGTTCTCAGAGTTCTCAGCCTCACCACATGGCAGACAGATCATCAGCCTGCCAGGCAGTGCTGTGTGACCT
Source organism: Dicaeum eximium (assembly GCA_013396995.1). Lineage (NCBI taxonomy): Eukaryota > Metazoa > Chordata > Aves > Passeriformes > Dicaeidae > Dicaeum > Dicaeum eximium. The sequence goes on along the minus strand of VWZP01001414.1, from coordinate 123,049 downwards.
GGCAGAGAGCTGTGTGTCCTGCAGGCAGCTCCAGCATCCCTCAGGAGCAGGCACAGTGTCCTGCTGCTGTCCAGGCCCAGAGACTCAGTCTGTGGCACCTGCACAGCCTGGACAAGGCTCACAAACAGCTGCTGCTTCCCATGTGGGTGCCAGCCTGGCACAGTGCTCCCCTAACCTGTCCTGCATTCCCTGGCACTCGATCCATTGGCACAGTTCTGCAAGCCAAGAGAGCAGGCAGTTGTACAGCTGGAGAGCTCGGGATCATGGCTTTCCTCACAGATGTGTCCTAGCAGAGGGTGAGGGTCCCCTGCCACCCTGTCACAGCATGGGCACCTCCCCGCTGGCAGCCTTGGGCTGCCAGGGCCTCTCCAGGCTGTGGAGTGCCCCTGGCAGTTGGAGATGAATGTCCCAGCCAGCTGAGGAGATTGTTCCTTCCATCTCAGCGAGAAGGCAGATAACAAAACACAGTACTTGTCACATTTGAGAAGCAAATAACACAAAGCTTTGTCCTTCTGCTGCCCTGCAGCTGCAGCTGGGCAGCATCACTCTGCCCCTCCAGCTCGAGCACAGCAGCACTGTGTCCCCGGAGCGCGCAGCGCTGTCACCACGAGGGAACAGCCTTTGGTTTAACTGTGCTTCAAGCATAAAGGAGACAAAAGCCCAAAACTCCTTGGTCCAGAGAGGCTGAACAGGATGACTTTGTGACTTCTTTTAAAAAGACCCCAGTGAATCAGAAGGAAAGAAAAAGACATTTAAGAAGATAACATTGCTGATTGTTTTCTGGAAAGCTGAAGGGAGAACAGAACATGAGGGAAAGCGAGAGAAGAGAAAGCGTGAATTCAGCTGCCTGGAACTGTGAGACTATTGAAAAGGTGCAGTGAGGGGAGAATGTCACAGCATTCCCTAAATCTCTTGGGGGTGATGCGAGGACTTTGTCTTAGGATGATCTTGTAGCAGCTGTTGTCTCCCTATTTGAAATGACATAAGTAAAACGCACCGTGATGCTGTGAAATGTTCTGCTCACTGCACTGCACTGGGGGAATCTCTCCCAGCCTCCTCCTGCAGCCGCGTGGTTGCCGGGGAAATGATCGCTACTTCAAACGATCAGTTTAGACAGATGCTGTCTCTGCTCAGCAATGTCATCTTACACCGAGCCGGGGCTTTCCCAGGCACAGCTGTATCTCCCTACGAGCGAGCAGAGCCGGGATGGCTCCCGCAGCCTCAGCTGGGGCAGCCCGGAGGGAGCCGCTCCCGTGGCACCCTCCCGACCCGCGGCACCCCGCAGCCCGCCCCCGCGGCAGGTGCCCCCGGCCCCGCTGCGCTCCGCTCCGCCCGGCGCGGCGCTCACCCAGAAGGTCAGGTTGAAGATGAAGAGCAGGATCTTGACGCAGCGCATCCCCCCATAGCCCACGCCCATGGCGGGCGCTCCGGCAGCAGCTCCCGCGGCGGCTCGGCCCGACTCCGGCGGGGCGGCCCCGGGGGCAGGTGCGGGGCCGGGCGGATGCGCCGACCTGGGCCCGCCCCGGGGCGGACTCTGTGCCCGCGCCGTGCCCGGGGCTCCCGCGGTGCCGGGCGGGGCACGGGCGGGGCTGGGCACGCCGCTGGCCCCGTGTGCTCCGGGATATCCCTCTCGCCGTCCCATGTGTCTCGGAAAGACGCTCGGACCTTGCAGATGCTGCCCACAAAATTACAGGCAGCATCAAGAATGTGACGTCGTTAAACTTGTCTTGGTTCGTAGCCGGAGCTGAGCCCCTCAAGTTCATTTTCCAATCGCTAATTTGTTCTCTAATTTGACCCAAAATGCTGACTCTGCTGTCAAAATCTTACCGTTTTCTCATCTTATGATTTTTTTTCAGCTGCTCTTTCGAGGTCTCCAGGAACTCTGTGTCCAAAGTTGCCTGGGGGACTTTGACAGGGGAGCACGAGGTAAGGTCGTGTCTCTGGAAAAATGGAGCATCTACGTCAAACATTTTCTCTCCTTATTTAACGAATAAAGGACTTATTTCCTATTTATTTTAGTTTGTGCTCTAGTCATAACTCTAGAGTCCTACCTATTCAGAGTATTTTCAGGTTTTGAATAAATTTTCCCTGAGGTGTGTATGGAAACCATGCAAAAATGTGTGGGAAAAGATGTTTGGTGTTGTTATTCCAAATTACACTGATCTAATGACGCAATAATACCAAAGGATGTTAGAGGTGGTTTCCTTCTTCACTTTGCTCTTCATTTTCAGTTGCATTAAAGCCAGCCACATTTTGGAAAAATAATCCCAGTTTATTTGAATTGCAATTACAGAGTTTAATTAAGAATATCTTATTCCATTTGCAATGAAATACATTTTATTGGTTTCGTTGTTTGGTTTTTTAAAAACAAACATTGAATCTACCTTATAACTCAGCGTAAAACCCCACATTTTCCTTTCTTTTTTTTTTTTTTTTGCTTCCTTGATGCTCTGCTAGATGGTGTTGACCTACCAGGTCCAATGTATTCCTTCCATAATAACAAAAGCACTAATGCATTTGAATAATCAAAATAACTTCAAGATAATGAGATGCATCAAACAGTAGCAAAAGGCTTCATTATCCTCTGATGCATTTGAAGCAGAGGAAAAACAAGGGAGAGGTTTTGCCTTGGATTGCGAAGGCAACATAAATAAATAGGGTTTTTTTAAAGTCTTTTATTAGGCTTCTCTATTTCTCTAGTAATTTTCATGCTGATTTTCTCTAAAAGTGTATTAATGGACCATTCAGCCTTCATAAGTAGTAGGTCTCCTTCCCACATAATTCTTGCTATGAATTAACCCCAAGGTGCTGCTTTTCAGCAGGTGGTTCTTGGCATCTCTCAGAGGCACCTCACAGCTTCCTCCGGCACTGCCCGGGGTCACACAGGTTCGGGTGCTGGGGGATTCAGGCGGGATTGGGTGCCCAGGGACACAGGGTTGGCCAAAAGGCTCTGCTGGGCTCGGTTTTAGGGCCAGGGCACTGCACTGTCTTCATAGACGACTCAGATCAGGACTCAAAGAGATGCTGAGAAATTCTGCTGACAACACGAAACTGGGAAGAGCTGTTGACTCCCTCGGAGGCAGAGAGATCTGGATAAATTTGGGGCTGGGAATCACCAACCGTGTGGAGTTTAACAAGGGCAAGTGCTGAATTCTGCACCTGAAGAGCTGCAGGACCTGGTAACCCTGGATGTACAGGCAGACTGGGGAATGAGACTCGGGAAAGCAGAGCCCTGGGAAGGCACCTGAGGGTCCTGGTGATGGCAAGTTGGATCTGAGTCAGTGTCCTGACGCCAGGAGGGACATCCCTGTCCTGGGGGCACGGGCACGGCACCATGGCTGGGTGAGGGAGGGATTGTCCTGCTCTGCTCCGGCCTGGGCCAGCCTCACCTCCAGTGCTGCGGTCACTTTTGGGTNTGGGGCTGGGAATCACCAACCGTGTGGAGTTTAACAAGGGCAAGTGCTGAATTCTGCACCTGAAGAGCTGCAGGACCTGGTAACCCTGGATGTACAGGCAGACTGGGGAATGAGACTCGGGAAAGCAGAGCCCTGGGAAGGCACCTGGGGGTCCTGGTGATGGCAAGTTGGATCTGAGTCAGTGTCCTGACGCCAGGAGGGACATCCCTGTCCTGGGGGCACGGGCACGGCACCATGGCTGGGTGAGGGAGGGATTGTCCTGCTCTGCTCCGGCCTGGGCCAGCCTCACCTCCAGTGCTGCGGTCACTTTTGGGTGTCCCAAAATGAGAGGGATATAAAGTTGTCGGAGAGTGTCCAAAGGAGGGACATGAGGATGGTGAAGGGTCTCGAGGGGCTGCACGAGGAGCGGCTGAGGGCTCTTGGTGCGTTCAACAGGAACGCAGAGCCTGAGGTCAGAGCTCTTCGGGGGCTGCAGCTCCTCCCGAGGGGCAGCGGAGGGACAGCTCCGATCTCTGCTTGCTGTGACAGAGACAGAACNGGGAAGGCACCTGAGGGTCCTGGTGATGGCAAGTTGGATCTGAGTCAGTGTCCTGACGCCAGGAGGGACATCCCTGTCCTGGGGGCACGGGCACGGCACCATGGCTGGGTGAGGGAGGGATTGTCCTGCTCTGCTCCGGCCTGGGCCAGCCTCACCTCCAGTGCTGCGGTCACTTTTGGGTGTCCCAAAATGAGAGGGATATAAAGTTGTCGGAGAGTGTCCAAAGGAGGGACATGAGGATGGTGAAGGGTCTCGAGGGGCTGCACGAGGAGCGGCTGAGGGCTCTTGGTGCGTTCAACAGGAACGCAGAGCCTGAGGTCAGAGCTCTTCGGGGGCTGCAGCTCCTCCCGAGGGGCAGCGGAGGGACAGCTCCGACCTCTGCTTGCTGTGACAGGGACAGAACCAGGGAAGGGCTGGGGCTGTGCCAGGGCAGGCTCAGGCTGGAGATCAGCAAAGGTTCTTCTTCCTTGAAGGGAAGAAGGGTGCTGGCACTGCCCAGGCTCCCCAGGGAACGGGCACGGCCCCGAGGCTGCCAGAGCTCCAGGAGCGTTTGGACAGTGTGCCAGGGCTGCACAGGGTGGGATTTGGGGGTGTCTGTGCAGGGCAGGGCTGAGGATCCCTGCGGGTCCCAGGACACGGCTCAGCCCCGCGGAAGTTCCGCGGGTCCCGCTCGGGCCCTCACGGCCCGGCCTTCCCGCGGGCGGCAGCGCCCCCTGGCGGATCGGCCGCCGCTCGCTCCCCGCGCTCAGCGGCTCATTAATTAGAGCGGCTCATTAATTAGAGCGGCTCATTAATTAGAGCGGCTCATTAATTAGAACAGCTCATTAATTAGGGCGGCTCTGATTGCGGCTCCCACTCATCAGCGGGTTTTGGGGGAGGAGTGCAAAGGTGGTCGGCGTTTTCATTTCGTAGCCTATTTGGAACAAATCAGTGTCGTTAAGGGACGAAAAGACACATTGAATTTTTGCCAGTAGGATTATCAGATTGTAAAGGAGGCATTTGCTTGGTAGACAATTCAGAGTATTATTCCATGAGCTTTTCAGTTTGCTGGGAAGAGTGACATTTCCATCTTGAACATGCCCAGCTTCAAAATCCATGGATTTTATTGCTTTTTATATTAAAACCCTTCTGTTATCAAAGTGTCCTTTCCCGTTGAGGTTCTTAAATGAAACAAGCATGTGGGTATTTGTAACAGACTTCAAGTCTGGCAATTTCTTTGCAGTTAAATTTAAATTATGCATATCCTGGGGCAAAGACTATTTGGTTTTGGTTATTTTCTGATTGCAGCCTATGCTAGGAAACTTTTCAGTGAAGTGTTATCCAACCTTAGCACTAGATGTTCAGATACTGCTAAACACATGGAATTACTTGTACTTGTAGTGACAGATGGGTAAGAAACTGCCCCTGCTAGAACAAGTGCTGTTTAATTTCAATTACTAGCCTGAGTTACTATTCCCATAAATATCATCCTGACTTAAGAATCAAAATATTTTAAAATGTATTTGGGTGAGGTAGAGGGTGAATGTTACCATTTTCCTTCCAGATCTGACCTACCCTTCCTCTGTTTTCCAGTTTTCCAAATGGTTCTCTGGTAACCCATTAACCTTTCAGATATCAGGAGAGCACAATATTCTTTTTTCTTTCTGGTGTTTGACTGTTTCCTAAGTGGTTTACAATTCCAGTTTTATGCTTTATGAACAGCAAAACTCTTGTGAGTGTTTCTTAGTTTTGCAGAGGATTGTTCAGATTTCACAGAATTAAAGAATAAAATTATAGAATGGTTTGGGTTGGAAGGGACCTTAAAGCTCATTCAGTGCCACCCCCTGCCATGACAGGGACACCTTTCACTATCCCAGGTTGCTCCAAGCCCCATCCAGCCTGGCCTTGGACATTTCCAGGGATCCAGGGGCAGCCACAGCTGCTCTGGGCACCCTGTGCCAGGGCCTGCCCACCCTCCCAGGGAACAATTCCTTCCCAATATCCCATCCATCCCTGCCCTTTGGCAGTTTAAAGCCATTCCCCCTTGTCCTCCTGTTCTTGTCCTCCTTGTGCTTCCTGTTTCTCAGCTGCTTCTATGCATGATAAGCTCAAATTCCCTGTTCAGGGTCCAAAATAGCCCTTCAGAGAAACATCAGCCAGGGAGTGGGGAGGAGCTTCCTTAACAAAAATAATCTTATTCCCTGACTTAAATATTTCATTTACGTGGAACTACAACTGGTTTTAAATTCCAAGCAAACAGCCCCAAACCCATAGTGGACTCCCATTCTTCCAGGGACAATGAAACTCACACCATACCTTTGGCATCTGTGGTGCTGTTTCCATTTCCACTGAGTAATTGCTGGAATTCTAGGCCTGGCGACTCTGTCTCTGTCTCTGAATGCAGCTCAGGAATTGCTCCCTGGAATACAAAGGAGGTCAGAAGGGGCTGTACTTCTCCAAGTATCTGGGCAAATTGTCTGCTCCTTTGTTTCCTTCTGTGCTTTTCTTTTTTTTTTTTTTGTCATATTTATTTGCTTTGTATCAGGCACTTGCATGCTGTGTCAGTCTGCAAAGCTCTATGGGGCTGTTGAGACCTCATTGGATGCCCTGGCAAATGCACTGGCCTTTTTTTTTTTTTTTTTTTCCAGGAGTGTTCAGAATATGCTGTGCTTCAAATCCCGGCCTGTCTCTGAAAGCTGCTTCTCAGGAAATGTATTGCAAGGGTTTAAAATCCCAGAATCCTGTCATTTCTCAGCAAGCATGATCTGCATATTATTTCTAGTATCACCCTTATGGGCCAAAGTGGGAAGGAAGAAAGAAGAACACCAAATTTCCTTTTCTGTTGTGTTCCAACAAGCCTTTCCCAGTCCCAGCTCAGCATTTTGAGTCCCCTCCCAGCTCTCCACTAAACAGATGAGAGGGGTTCATCCAATTATGAGTTATATTCTCTCTTTCCAGAATCCTTCTGCTCTTGGGCCTGGTTTCTCCCTACTCAGGTAGGTGTGAGCTGCACAATCCCACTTGGATTCTGCAGCTCTTCCTGCTGAGTCCCTCTGCGAGTTGCAGGTGGGTGGTGTCTGACACACCCAGAAGATCATTGTGTGTGTGATTTTGGTGGCCAGGAGCAGAGGATGGCCTGGTGTGCAGTCTCTTGTAGCAGGCACAGCCTCGAAGATGTGGGTGTTCCAAAGGAACATTCCCAATAAATTTTCCCTTTCCAAGGGAAAGAACCTTCCATATCACAGTTCATGCCCTGCTCAGGTGAGACCCCACCTGCAGAGCCACCTCCAGCCCTGAGGGCCCAGCACAGGAGGGACCTGGCGCTGCTGGAGCCAGTCCAGAGGAGGCACCAGGATGATCAGAGGGATGGAGCAGCTCTGCTGGGAGGAAAGGCTGAGATTTGGGATTGTTCAGCCTGGGGAAGAGAAGCTTTGGCGTGACCTTATTGTGGCCTTCCAGGAGCTGAAGTGCTGGACAAGAAAGATGAAGAGAGACAAGGTCCTGGAGGGACAGGACACAGGGAATGGCTCCCCACTGCCAGAGGGCAGGGATGGATGGGATATTGGGAAGGAATTGTTCCCTGTGAGGGTGGGGAGACCCTGGCACAGGGTGCCCAGAGCAGCTGTGGCTGCCCCATCCCTGGAGGAGTCCAAGGGCAGGTTGGACAGGGTTTGGAACACCCTGGGCTAGTGGAAGGTGTCCCTGCCATGGCATGGGTTGAATGAGAGGGGCATTAAGGTCCTTTCTCACCCAAACCATTCCAGGGTTCTGTGATGTGGCAAGAGCTGGAGTTGGTGTCCATGGGAAGAGCCCCTTTCACACATTTTTGCTGTAGCAACATCCCATTCTCAGCAGAGGAGTTTCCTTGACCAAAACACAGAACTGCTAGAGAGGAACTTTTGTCCCTGGTTAATGTTGCCTCTGGACATGAAGTAGACTTTGAAAAGTAAGCTTAGTTGTTTCTGCTCCCCGTTAATCAGTAGCACATTCTGGGCAGTTGATGTTGATTTATCCATGAACCATCTCTGACAAAATGTAATGAATGCTCATGAAATGTTTTAATTTGGCATCATTTCCCCTGGAAGGATTAGAAAAGTAAGAAGATGCTTTGTTTCCCAGGAAACCTGGCCTAGAAGATAATAACATGATCTGTCAAACTGTGAAAAACACTAAGGAAAAACAGGTTATCAGAACTCTTGTTCAAGTTTAATTAGAAGGAATTCTTCTGTTATTGTGATGGCTGAGGTCTTTTTGAGCTAATCTGGTTGTTTAGGTCAGCATGGAAAATGAGGTGTGGAACTGATTCCATGGTGAGTCACAGGGGGTCTGGGACAGCTGGACAGGGATTAATTCACTTTGCCCAGGCCAAAGAGTCTCTGCTGTGGATTACAGTGGGAGCAGTTCCCAGGAGAAGGGGGTCCCTACTTGCACGTGGATATTTCTCCTGTATTTACAGCCTTCCCAGTGAGGACTGACACTCTAATCCTCATTCCTACAGACTGAACACCTTGAGACACTGCCTGCTCTCAATGCCCTGTGACACAGAAAAGGCTGTTTCCCCAGAACTTTTGTGTGTTCATTGCCTCTGAGCCCAGGAGGCTTCCACAGGTCCAGGGCACACGTAACACAACCAGTGTGGAGTGGAGATTTTCTGCAGAGATTGGGCCACTGGAGTGATCCCAGAACTTTAAGTTCTTGATTCTTGTCCCAGCTCAGCCCTGTGGTTTACTCCCATATAATTTGTCATTCTCTTTAGGGAATTAAAATCTAATACATATAAAAGGGTCTAAGAGTGACTTATTTCATAGTGCTCTGGACTGTTTATTACAAAAAGCCTATTAAAAAGCTCTGCTAATCTCTGAGCTGTATTCCATCATCTTTTCCAACCTTAATGATTCTAGGAGCTAGAGGAGGTGTGCAGCTCTGCCCTTAGCCTGGGAAGTGGCAACAGCAGAAACCCAGGGTGCTGTACAGAGCTCCAAACACTGCCAGCCATTCCAGGAATACCCCTGGGGCAATCCCCTGGGGCCAGGTGGAATTCCATGCAGTCAGCAGGGAGGTCCCAAAGGCCCTGACTCACAATCTGCACCACAGGAGGGAACAAGCTGTTGGTGGTGTTGCTGCTGTCTTGACTTGAAAATTGTTTGAGCCAAGTAGGAAAAGGAAACTGCTCCAAAGGGCAGTGGAAA
>VWZP01001414.1:66657-113902 GCA_013396995.1 Dicaeum eximium | reverse complement strand
AAAAAAAAAAAAAGAAAGATACTCAAATTCAAAGCTTATGCCTTAGGATCAAGGAAGTTTACTAGACAGGTTTTAAACTGCACATTTCTGTGGTCCTTCAAAAATGCATCACGGCTGGAATGTGAAATCAGAGAAGTGGGTGGTGAAACGTGCCACGTCCTCTCTGCTTTCACTTGCTGCCATCGGGGACCGGGCTGCTGTGCAGCCTTTACATGAGAAATCCCAGCTCCACCGGTGAGGTCTGGAGCCGGGGCAGCTGCCGGGGAGGGAGGGAGGGAGGGAGGGATGCTCCTCCAGCAGAGCCCGGCTGCAGTCCAGAGCTGCCTCCAGCTGGCAGGAGACAAGATTTCACTGACAGCAGGGCCTGAGTGGCACTTGCAGGGTTTGCATCTCGTTGTGTGGTGAGGGGGTACCCAGCAGACAGCAGAAATCCTTAAAGAGAAGTGTCTGCTTCCACAAAACTGCTTTAAGCCGGGACTGGATGGAGGTTTAGGCATTTTTTCAAGTTTCAGTGTAAGGACATCAACAGCAGGTGATGTATGAACTGTAGCAGGTGCTCGGTATCACAGAGAAATACTCCCTGAAACCCAAGGCAAAGGGAAATCTGAACATGTTTATGGCCTTTAAGGAGGTAAATTTGTTTGTTGGTTAAGCAGAAGGAAACAAGGGAACTGAAGAAGCCTAGTAAGCCCATTTATTTTCCTATTTCTCTGAATATTGATGGCTTTCCATCAAGAAAGGCAGCTTTTAAAACAAACAGACAACACTATGGAGTCTAAAAGCTTCATCATTATTAACATTTGGTTATTGTTATATCTGGGGCACCACCATGCTGCCTGCTCTACCCTTACTATGAAATGTGATTTTCTCCTGGCACAGAAAAACTCTGCCTGTGTTCTATCAGAAGACTATTTGGACAGAGCATTCAGTTATCTGAGGGAAGTTTTGGTTTCTGTTCAAAGAAATTATCAGTCCAACATGTTTATGATAAATGATTTTATTATTTTTTTAAAGGAAGATTTCTCTGCTATTTAATCTGTCCTGCAGGCTACAGGATGGCAAGGGCTCCACTGGAGTTAAACTGGCAGCAGCAGTGCCTTTCTCCTGCTCCTCCTCCTCACCCCAGGAGTAAACCTCTTTGCTGGGCTGCACCTTGAATTTGGTGGTTTTTAACTCAGCTCCTTCACATGCACCATCAGTGCTGGGGGAACTTTGGGGTCCAGAGCCTCAGTGCTGATTAAATGTAAAATTATCCCTGCAGGAAAAGCTGCTGAGGAGAGAATCCCAGTCAATGACTGAGGAGTCCAAAGAGCTTTTCTGAATTCTACTTCAAGTTACTCCTTTGCAAGGGCAAAGCAGAAGGGAAAGGTCCAAAATGAGCTTTGTTGTGTGAATGATTTCTTCTCAAATAAGCAGAAAAGCTGCTGAGTTTTCCATTTTCCATGGAAATTTGCTAGAAAGCAGAGGAACTGAGGAGAGGAGGAACTTTAAAAAATTATGTATCCAAAGCTATTCTTGTGCTATTTATACAAAGCCTTTGCATCTGTAACTGCATGTTAGAGAGGTACAAAATGTCCTTCCAGAGCAAATGTACTCAGACTAATTCAGACATATTTGGCAGCTCATAAAGGTGTTTAACTGTTCGTGGATCTGGGTGGAAAAGTCAAGTACTTTTGACTTTAAGCCTGAAATCAGATGCTAATAGTGACTGATTATCTCAAGAACCTGCCACTAAGACCAAAATGCCTATTTTATGTTAAGCCAAATCAACCCATGTCTAAAATCACTATTTATTGCGTGTTAACTACAGAAAACTTCACTGAGTTTTATAAGCCTCCTTCCCTTCCTCAGTTCCTATTAACCCCTGTAAGAAACACTCATCAGGACTGTTAAAATATTTGCAGTGTGGAAAGGAAAATCAAGGGAGTACCAGCACATAATCCCTATTTCACATGGATCCCTATTTCAATCATGACAGAATCTCATTTTCTGTCCCATTCACATGAGTGCTGCTTTTCTGCTTCTGGTTGGAACACTTGAAGGAAATGTATTGATGATCTTGGTGTGATGCTGTTTGGGTACAAGAAGAGAAAATTTCCATCAGGGAGAGCCGATCTGAGCACAGCTGCTGCTGCTGCTTGGAGATTTGCCAGTGTTTTAAATAGACTTCTACATTTTCCCAGGTCTAAGAAGTAATAGAAAAGGCTGTTAAGAGTGGAGTAGGATTAAGTGTTTAGGAAAAATTAGGGGAAACGTATTGGAGTTTTTGTGCCTGGCTGTGAAGTGCAGAGGAGAATTGGAGAAACCCATTTCCAGTGCTCCAATCTGTGTAACCACGAGCCAAGGGTCAGGACTCTTCCTTTGAAATCATCCCACAGCTCGGCCTGCCCTTATTTCCATTATTCTCACTCTACATTTTCTTCTTCTGATCTTCTTAAAACAAACATCACTGAATTCCAGCAGGCCAAACTGGGAATGTGCTCCTCCTGTTCCTACCCTTACATTCCCAAGCTGTTTCCTTTAGGGTTTACTGCCCATAAAGTGGACAGGCCATTGGTGCTACCAGAACATGCATTTATTTCCCTGGCATTTCTTCCAAGTCAGCTCTGAGCATTTCACTACTATGCAAGATGTGTGAAACAATATCAGCCTGTGCTCTTCCCATTTCCACCTTCAGCCTGGAAAAAACAAACCCATTTGGTGCCTGAGTCTGTTCGCTCACATGGTGCGCACACGACTGGAGCTAAATCAGAATCAGCTAAAACAGGAAGCTTATTTCAAAGCCTGAGCAGCCCAGCCAGAAAAGCTTCCAGAAACATGTGCTCCGAGATGATCTCAGCACGTTCATTATTCAGACTGTGAATAGCTTTAAAAGGGCCAAATTTCTTCGGGTTGAATCAGCTAGGAAAGTAATTCAAACGGAGCAGAAAGGATCACTCGAGCAGCTCAGGAAATGCTTGTTGGAGCCACTAAAAATGCAGGAGGTAGAAAAATAAAATCGACTTTGATAAGGATGAATTTAAAATTTGGGCTTACAAGAAACTGGAAAAGTAAATAGCAGTACCATATTTTTTTGTAAAATGGTGATGCTCTAAATCCTTTTATATCAAGAAAAACAATCCAATAACAGCAACACTCCACAAGCAGATATAATGGTCATGAAAATATCAGACATGTTAAGTAAATTTTGCTATTTTGGGGATAAAGTGAAAGTAGCCATAACTACTACTACATATCATTCAGCAATTTTATAAAAAAATCACAATCATCATAAATTTTGCAGTCAACCTGTTTTTCACAGTGGCTTAAGTCATGAAATTCTATGGATATATAGAAATGCTTCACACCAAAGACAAACCCTCTCATTTCATACCAAAAACTTGGGAAAAGCATGGGCTGGATGTTCTGAAACCACACTAGAGGGCACTTGAGCTGCTTCTTCTTGAGTAGATAAAAGTCAAAGTAGTAGGATGCTTATCCAGGAGCAGCAATGGACTGAATTGAACATGGGAATGATCAGGATTTATCAATATTAGGTTGGTAGAACAATCAGTGATTTCCCCCAACAACCTAATGGGGGGTGGGGGGGAATAGGTGTGAATTTCCAGGTCTAAATTTTGCTTGTAGGTACTGTAAGCAATTAGGAGGAAATAATGTAAAACTTGCTGACTGATTGCAATAGTGTTTTGTCTTTGTACATGGATCAGCCACAGAAATGTGAGATACTTTGGCAGTTTCAAAGAAAATCAGGTCTCAAACGGAGCAAATGTCTGGAGAGCTGAGCTGCTCTTTGCTCCCCCTGTAATGGTCTTGCTCCTGTCCTGTCCCCATTTGGAGGGTGATGCCCTAAAATGATTGATTTTGTGGGGATGGAACCAACAGCACTTGACAGCCCTTCTGTAAAGGATCCATAATAAATACTGAAGGCTCAGAAGGCAGTGAAGACCCCACTGCTTATAAGCCCCTTTCAGAGGTTTGGTTAAAACAAATTAGTATGTTGATCTGGTTCCCAGTGTGGAAAACACCCACAGAAGCCTGAGTGTGTTTAGTTGGAGAAAAGGGGGATCGGGGGGACCTTGTGGCTCTGCACAACTCCCTGCCAGGAGGGGACAGCCGGGATCTTCTTGGGATCTTCTCCCAGGGAACAGGGACAGGAGGAGAGGGAATGGCCTCAGGCTGGGCCAGGGCAGGTTTAGGTTGGATATTGGGGAATTTTTTTTCACTGAAAGAGATCAGACACTGGCAGTGATCAGACATGGCACAGCTGCCCAGGGCTGTGGTGGAATCACCATCCCTGGCAGTGTCCTGAAGTCACATGGATGTGGCACTTGGGGACAGGGGTTAGTGGTGAACACAGCAGGGCTGGGGGAATGGCTGGACTTGATAATCCTAAAAGGCTTTTCCAGCTGAATGATTCCATGATTCTCTGATCTCTCAGGGATCAAAGCCTCCCTACCTTTGGTGCTGGGCCCCAGGTTTCAAGGTGCTGGAGCCCAGCCCTGGCAGAGCAGCTCCTGCACCTTCTCTGCCTGTGCAGAGCCCACTGGGCTCAGGTGCTGCTGCCCAGCCCCACTGAGAATCATTCCCTGCAGATGACCATGATGTGTTTGTAAAACAAACTCTGCTTGAGAACTGCTGCCTCTGAAGCAGGAGGCACTGGAGTGGCTGAGTTTCAAACAATTCTCCTTTTGCCCTGACAGGCACAATCAAACTCCAGCTCGCAGCAGCTTCACTCTGTCATCGCTGAAACAAAGCTACGAGCTGCAATTAAATTTCTGGGCAATTCACAGACTTTCTGGTAAGTCAGGTTTCTTATGAAGGACGTGGACTCTTTGTATGTACTGTGGAACACCCATTTTTTGTGGATCACACATCGCACTCCCCAGTCACAGGGAATTGCTGGCCAGTTTTGTGACTTTTCTCTCTGTGTTTGCTGTTCCTCAGCCTCCCATCCTGTGCCCTCGTGAGACCCCACCTGCAGCAACTCTTAAAAAAACTACAGTTGGATTGCTATCCTACCACTTCTGCCTTTCAGTACGTGTTTCCTCACGGGTATCCAGGCACAGTGGGGGTTTTCCTGCTCCCAGCAGTGAGGTAGGACACGTTTGTTGACAGCCTGACACGTGCAGCACGTCCTTGCAGCAAGGACAAGCTGTGTGCTGAGGAAAAAGCCTTGGGAGAGCTGGACAAGCCCTCACAGGATCCAGGAGCCACCTCAGACCTCCCCACATTCCATTCACATGCCAGGTGTGCTCTTCTGATGTGGCTCCAGGAGCAAGGAGGCTCGGGGTGAGGCAGGAGCACCTCGATCCCTGCTCCATGGAGGAGGAGAGGGGAGGATGGCTCGTGGCAGATGCTGGCTTTGCTTTTTTGGAGCACTATTGGGTCATGCTTGGAACCTGTTAATGGGATTAATGCAAAAGCTGAGTGGGATGGAGTGGATGAAGACAAAGATCTGGTTTTTACTGCTGACATATTGATCTAACCTTTCCATGTATATCCTGGATATTTATGGCATAAGAACACACTTCTAGAAACACTGAGCACCGAAATCCTCCAATTTTTATCACTTTCTAAAGCTCCTCTTTGAAGTATCTTGAAGGGGATTTTTTGCAGTTTAGTTATAATCAGTATTTAGAGCACATGGGTAGTAAAAGGAGTTATTCTGTAGTAACTTCCTGAATGGTAACAGTGCTGTGTATAGGGGAGCTCCTCTGTCTAAAAGGAGCACATCCTTTAAAATGGAATAAATTTTTCCTCTCTAGGAGGAGCTTTCTATGCCTGGAATAAGAAGAAATTACCTTCCTTCTGCTGAGCAGTGGTTTTGCAAATATATTTTGTTGTTGTTGGGTTTTTAAAATTAATTTTATATTGGGTTTTTTTTAAGCAAATACCATGACCTGAAGTTTTTGAACTCCCTCCTTCCTGAGTGCTTTTGGCTGGAATAGAGAACAGAAATGAAAGTTTAGTGAAATTCTGAGGCTAATGACTTTGTTCTGTAGCTTAAATTAGATTGTTTCCATGACAATCCTTCAGTTAATTGCACTTAAACCACTTAATACCACAGTTTCTTCTGGGCTTCCTGTGCTGGTGCATGTGTGGCCTGACAGGAGCTTTCTTAGCAAAACAGCTGAAATTGCATCAGAGAGGACTCAGAATATGGAAAAGAAAAAAGAAGTGAGCAAGAATAAGAGAACAATGGACAATAAGTGTGAGTCTGACCCAAACTGCTGGGATGCACACGGAGCTGGAGGATGATTTAGGCACAAAGGAAGGAGCGAGAGCAAAAACTTCTCCCCTGGGTAAAAGCACAGGAGCCCCTCCAGTTGCTGAGGTCAGACATGGAGGAGATGACTGTGTAGAGATTTAGAATGTCTGGAGCTGTCAACCTTCTAATTAAATTACAAAACAGTGCTCTGAACCTGGAGAAACACGCAGGAAGAAAGCCTGTGTGATTCCATATGACCTGATTTGGACAAGAGGTAAATTTTAAAAATAGTGCATGGGCAGAGTTGGCAACAGATCTGGACTCAGAATTTTGACCTTTTACTGAAAAGCAGCATTTCAGATTTGAGGTATGGAGGTGTTTCTCTGAAGAAACACTGTGTGGCTGAAGAAAACAAGATAGATGGGAGTCAAGATCTGTGAGAACTTTCTGGAATTCAGTCCTTTTCCTTGGATGTTTCTGGTAATAGAACCTGCACCAGTTCCCTGTGCTTCTTAGTGCCTTTCAAGTGAAGTTGGGTGTTGCTGTGTTGGCCAATGTTTTCTTTTATATAAACTGCATAATGTAATGGGAACTCTGTCAGGAATTTATGAATGACAGCAAAGCTGTAAAATGCTGCCAGAATGGGGGAGGACAGAACTCAAATTACAAATGACAGATTGGGGAAAACCTCTAAAAGAGTAGCTACAACTTCATCATAGCATGGAAGATCATGGATTAGTGTAGGAATAAACATCATCACAGGGGCAGCATTGGGAGCAAATGCCCAGGTAAGGTCTGCAGTGAGGAATTTGGGAGATAGAAAATGCTGCAGGGAAGGAAGCAACCCCTGGTTAATGTGGACAGGTCCCACTTTGGGGGTGACCATGACAATCAGCACTCACAGCCCCTGTGGGGTGCTGCTCCCCAGTGTCAGGAAAATTAATCCACAAACATCAGAGGTTTATGTCCAAAAAGGAGACTGAGGAGTCCTTTAACTTAATTCTAATAAAGGGAGAGGCCATGGGGAATTCTCCTGGGGTCTCTTAAAGTTTTGGAGGACTCAGCCTACTTTTTATCCCAATTTCCTCCTTTTTATCCCAATTTCCTCCTTTTTATCCCAATTTCCCAGCTGCATTTCCCTTCTCTTTCCCCACTGGCTGAGGTACTTCAGAGGTACAGACTTCCCACAACGTCTGATCCCCTCTAATGTATAACCCTCCTTTTCAATTTTTAATTCTCATGGAATTTTAGGGGTTTTCCCCATTGTTTCTTTCATCTTTCAATATCCAGTTTCATTTATTAGCAAACCTACAATTTGCTTGTAAAGGCAAATTTTCCCATTCATCAATCAGTGGAATCCTTCCCATTGTTTCTTTTATCTCTCAGTGCTGGTTTTCTCTACCAGCAGACCCACAGTTTGTTTGCAAAGACAAGTCTGTCATTCCTCTCCCCAGGAAAGGTGGGGACCACCAGGGGACAACCCAGACCAACTTTCAGCTCTCTGGTCCCTCTTGGAGCTGTAAACATGAGATCATTCCAGGATATCTCCTGCATATGTCCTACATATGTCTCAAGCCTTCACTGTGAACTCTGCAAATACTGCAAAGAATACAAAAGCACAGCCCAGATGAGGTGGTATCAGAATGTAGGAAAAAAGCTTCGAGTGTAGGGGAAAAAAATCCAAGTGACAAAAGCTGGATGAATCTGGAAACTTGCTCCTTTATAGCTTTGTGATTAGAATCCTGCTTTCTCTCTTTCTTTGGCTGTCCTGTTTGATTGCTCAGAAATGGGGAAGCCTGAACCCATTTCCCTGGTCCTTACAGTCAGTAGCTGAATGTCTTTTTTCCAGCCTTCCCTGCACTTGCAGGCCATGTAGGTAACTTCTCATGGATGATTGTGGTGATTAAGGATGCCTTGCAAAATTGCTGGTGCTGCTCAAAAGCTGCTGGAAATCACAGGATTTCTGGTGCCTCTGGTGCTGGCCTAGATCTGGCTTTCTTCTGTGGCTTTCCCTTGAGAATGAAGCACTTCTGGAATTGAGGTGTTGTGGAGGGGGTCACCATTTCCAAATCTTTTTTCTTCCCACCCACAAATCTTGGGTGTTTCTGTGCCTGCTGGTTGTGTGTCAGTCATGCTCTGTTGCAAACCCTTGGGGAGACACAGATTTATTCTGGCTCAGGATGTTTTAATGCTTTTAAGGTAAAAGAAATTTTTTTAGTGTAAAAATGGAACCATCCACCAACCTTTCCTGCCCTGATGACTGCCAGCTTCTCCTGATCCTGCAGAGGGAAGGACTTGGACAGGGTGGGTTTAGATCAGATGTTAGGAAGGAATTGTTCCCTGGGAGGGTGGGCAGGCCCTGGCACAGGGTGCCCAGAGCAGCTGTGGCTGCCCCTGGATCCCTGGAAATGTCCAAGGCCAGGCTGGATGGGGCTTGGAGCACCCTGGGGCAGTGGAAGGTGTCCCTGCCATGGCAGAGGTGGCACTGAATGAGCTTTAAGGTCCCTTCCAACCCAAACCATTCTGTGGTTCTACAATTTTACGACCCCATCAATACAATGCTTATTATTGAACATTTAAATTTTTTTTCTAAGCAGTAATTTCAGCATGCATTTTTGGTGGCTGCAGTGAATTCTGGGCTGAGCTCAGATAGCAGGGTACCCTTGGTACTGTATTTCTGGTGAGCAACATTTAAATGTATATTGAATTCTGTCTGATAAACCTGGCAATTTGCAGCTTCCCTATAAATGCCACTTTGCATAGCAAATATTTTTCAATCAGTATCATCTGTCTTGCAGGTTTTGTTTCTTCCAGGATAACAAACCCCTCCTCTGTTTGCAAGAGTTTTTGCTCTTTCCAAGAGTTACAAACTATTTACTGAGGATACAGCCTCAGTAAAAAGAACCATACGGCTGAGTTAAGATCCTCCAAGGAGGAATATGGCTGGAAGCAGCTCAGGTCTCTGCACTGAGCTGTTAAGGCTGAGCTTCCAAGTTTCTAATCAAAAGCTGAAACCAGATGGAAGTAAAATGTGAGGAATAATATGAAAAATATGTTTCTGAGGAGATCAAATGGAAGAAAGAAAATGAAACTGTTCTCAACTGGCTGCAGGGTTCCTTCAGAAGCAGCTTTGGAGGAGTCACCGTGTTTGTCCTACACCTTTATTCTGTCCCTAGGTGCTCCCAGGTGAAGCCAAGGGCAGCCTGTGGAGCTGGGGCTTTGCCACCGTGCTCCTGCCAGCACTGAGTAGCTCAGGTTTTCTGTGTTGCTAAATCAGATTTAGGAACCTAAAGGGTTTTCTGTGCTCTCCAAAGGCTCTCCCTGCAGTAACCAGCTGAAAGGACAACTGGTGGTGTCTGCTCTGCAGGTAAAACTCTGTTCTTGTTTCTTTATTTGAGGCAGTCAGGTAGACTTTCTCTGAAGAGCAAGATTTTGAAGGACCTGAAACCTCCTGATCTGAAGATCCAACAATTCAAGAAGGAGAAGGGAAAATAAATAATTAAATCTCTCTGACAAGCAAGATGTGTCCTTATTCAGAGAACAGGAATACCATTCTTTCCTTCTTTGGGGAATACATGAACAGAAAAATGAACCCAGAGACAATAACATAAGAGTGTTGTCAAAGTATTCCAAAAAATAACTGAGACTTGTGCAGATGCCAAGTCTAACTTTGGCTGATTCTCTTTTTTAGGAATGTTGTAGAGCAATTTTCTGAATTCTATTAATATAACAAGCAAAGAGACTTTGGATGCTCTGGATCTACATTGTGGGAAGTAAAGGTGATTTCTTGGAGATTTTATAGAAGCCAAGAGCAGGCATGCTTTTGAAATATGAACTTGAATGTTATTTATAAATGAAAAGATGGTTAAAAGTTCAGGGAAGGGAAAGAGGGGTGCAAGGCCTACAGAATATGCTGATAATGGTACAGGGTGTGTGCAGCCCATGATGAGGGATGATTACAACAACAAATTCTGCTTATTCCAGCCATGGCAGGGAGGATGGAGAGGGGAGCCCTGTCCATGGCTCTGAGTTGATTCCCTTCTGTAGTACTTTGCCTCCTGCTACAGCAGCTTTGTTTGAATGTACATTGCTGTGTCCTTCTGCAAAATTAGGATGGGAGTGAACTGCTGAACCTTCCAGCACTGAAGTGCATTTGTCTTTCCCAGATTGGTTTCCCAGACTCCTGGTAACACTGCTGTGTGCTCAAGCTCCTTGCAGGGCTGGCAGTTTGGGTGGTGAGCTCCAGTACAGGAGGCTGAAATGTTCATTTGATTCCTTGCTCATTCCCAGCTCCTTACATTTATAAAGGAAGAGGCTAAATGGAGGCACAGATTCTTTTATAGTAATACCAAAATCCTGCTCAGGTGTTAAAAGCAGCTGGTTTTGACAAAGTTAAGAAGGGTTTTGGGTTTGCTGCTGTTGGCTCAGGGGTGCTGTATTTCTTATCTCTGTTTTTTCCTATTTTCTTTTCCTACCCTGATAAAATGAACCAAGAGCCTTGAAGTTTACCCCCTCTTTCAGGGACCAGACTGTCCCAAAGGGACCACAATTCCCAGGTTGAGAGCAGTGGGCTCAGCTTTCCTCTGCTACTGCTCCAAAACACCCCTGAGCTGGATCCTGAGCCTCTGTCTGCAGTGCCAGGGCTGTCACAGAGGAGCACCACCACGTTCTGCTGCTTCCATCACACTGGGAAAATAAAGAAAAGAAATTTCACTTTGACCTCTGGTTCAGGGAGGAAAGCACTTGAACACTAAAAATAAACATAAAATGGAAGACATACAGTTGAAGCACTACCAAGCCATTCCTACGTATTCTATTTATATTTTGCTGTTGATTAGACTCTGCTTGACAAAGGATCTTCTGTGCCTTCACAGCAAAGATGTGAATGAAAGTAACAGGAATTTAACAACAGTGAATTAGCTCTGATAATGTTACCTGTCAGCAGTGGCAGACAAGAAGCTGTCTCCAGATGATTTCAATTTCTCACATCTTCTATCTTCTAAACAGCTTTAGGTAATATTCCAGCAATCAAAGAGAGTAGGAAAAGCTGAGTAACGGTGCCACCTGAGTCAGGAAATGTATTTCTAAGCATGCTGTCACAATATGACTGCAGGAATGCAGGTTTAATGAACTTCTAACAGTATGTGTGTCAGATTTCCAGGCATAATTCACTATTTTAGTGTTGTGTGGATGTGTGCAGAAAATACTCAGAGCAATCTGCTGGAGCAGTGAGGAACATAAATTAATAAAACTCATTTGAAGGGGCTAAAAAGGCAAGGCTGTGCAGGTTGCAGAGTTTTCATTCAAAGTGAAGGCAAAGGCAAAAGTGCCTTTGAGAGTAGAAATGTTTTGAATGAGAAGCACAGCCCTGGGTGGAATCTGCAAACTGAATGAGTCCAAACAGCTCTCACAGAAGAAGAAACCACTAGGAAGGAGAAAAAAAGCCCAAGCAACAATTAGGAAATGTTTCTCCAAAGTAGTTGATGAGGAGAAATGAGTAGGGGCTTAAGCTTTTAAGGCCTCAGAGGCTGGTTAAGCCCTGGCTGTTGCAGCACAGTGGAAGTGCTAAGACCATGTTCCTGCTTCCAATTTCATGCTGCATTTGCACTTTGCAACTCTCACTCCTGATGTGCTTATCTCTCCTGCTGGATCATTGAATTAGGAGTAGTCTTGAGCTAAATATTTCCTAAAGCTCTTGAAACCTAAAGTCTAGTGGGGCAGGAGAGAGTGTTTGAAGAGAGGGTTGAGTGACACTTTCCTTTCCTGATCTCCCCAGGTTTCCCTTCTTCTTTCTGGTTCCCATTTCATGATGTTTGGGTAATATGAGCTGAACCAAATGGTTGGTATTGGAGATCTTAGAATTCCCAAGTGGTTTGGGTTGGGAGGGACCTTAAAGCTCATGCACTTCCAACCCCAACACCTTCCACCATCCCAGATTGCTCCAGCCTGGCCTTGGACACTTCCAGGGATGGAGCAGCCACAGCTTCTCTGGGCAGGCTGTGCCAGGGCCTGCCCACCCTCCCAGGGAAGAACACGAATGTGGCTGCACATCTGCTGGATGCTCCAAATTTTTTGCTCCCAATGCAGAGGCAGAGCACTCCAAGACACCTCCCTGTGGCACATTTCTCCAGGCCTGGCTGTAACCTTGCCCTCTGTCCTAGGCAGACCACAGGCACATCTCTCAGGAGCGTTCTCTCTGCAGGACTTTGTCTAAACATTTTCCCACTGGATCTAATCCAGTCTGGGATCGCAACTGTCGTGAGAATGCAACAAATCATTCTGGGAAGTATCTAATTTTGCCCCTATTGGTCAAGGCAATGTTTATGCACAGCCAGAGCCACATGACAGAGGACAGGGTACTCGTGAACCCTGTTAGCAATGTGTACTAAAAAAATACCAGAGCTCCCGAATTTTTGTATGAGTAAATGGCAAAACTACTGTTTCCTAGTTTGAACAACCCCTGATTTGAATATCACTGGAAAAATGCCAGGAAAGCAACTGGAGTCAGCCCAGAAACATTTTTTTATCCTTGTGGCTGCTTTATTTAATCAATAAACAAACAAGCAAACAAAACCCCTCAATAAACCAACAAAAAAAAAAGCCTTTTCAAAAATGTACTTTTTCTTTGAAAAGGTGTTTTACGGCTTTAAACGATGCTTGAGACGTGGTACCTACACAGAGGCTGCCAGGGAAATGTGAAACATGAAATAAATGCCGTAAGTGCATGTGGTTTTGCTCATTTTCAGTCCTGCCTCAAATAAATAATTGAGCAAATAAAACCTTGTTCAATCCCTTTATAGGAACTTCTTCACGTTTCCCAGGTGTCTGCAAAGGGCCAGCCTTGCAGAGAGCTCTCTTTAGCAGCTTTCCAGTGGAGGAGACTGCAGGGCTCTCACACATCCAGGCCAAATGGCCAAGAAATGGATTATTTCCATGAGTTGCTCTGAATCCTCTGCAGGGGGGTTCACCTCCAGCTCTAACTGGTGCTTAGTCGAAAAACAGAGCATTTAATGTGTACCTGAGGGGAAGATCTGAGGCAGCTGAGTGACAGAGGCTGTGGCAGGGAAGAGGGAAGCAGCCTGGCAGGAGCCCTGTGCTGCAGGAGCTCTGCAGGGTAAAATGTCTTTGTTCCCCCAGCCACCACCTCATCAGAAGCACTAAAACTGGCTGGGGTGCTCCTGCCTCCTGCTGCCATCTCACTTTAGGGTATTGGCAGGGAAGATCCTTCGGGAAGGAAGAAAACCTGGTTTGAGGGCTCAGACTGATGGAGCACCCACCCTGTGCATCTCCTGGGGGCAGTCACAGCATCTCCTGGGTGACAATTTGAGAAACAAATGGAGGTTTATGGCACGAGGTGCAAAGCAGCTAAGTGAAATATATTGCAAAAAATCAGAAAAATAGAATGAGAGCTGCTGCTGCTGTTGAGGAGCATTTAAAAAATAATATTACTAAGCAACATCCTGAGGGAAAAAAAAAAGCCCATGACAATAAAAGAGAAATAAGAATGGGATGGAGAGAATTGGCTAAACCAAATCAGAAACTGGGCAATGCTGAGAAAGTGACAGTGTGAAATGTTTGTTGAATCACCTTTGATGCTCAAACACAAGATCCTGTTACAACTGGTTAACACAAATAAGGGCTGCTTGATGGATGGGAAGATAAGAGCTGTATACACTGTCTGAAGAATGATGGGTTGTTATGAACATTCAGAATAAACTATTACAATCAACATCATTATCCAGCCCAGTGCTGAAGGAGCCAGAGCAGATGCAGTTTGCAGAAATCACATTTATTAATCTGATTCCCCCTGTTTGCCCTCGCATGGCTTTGATGTTTTGAAGTCGGTGTTGAAGCCTTGCTGCTGATGACAGCTGTATTGGGAGTTATTAATCACCAAATGAATCATCTGCTCACTCACATCAGACAATGTCTAAGCAGTTTGATAAAGCTGAAGATGATCTGAGTTTAGGAAAGATGAGACAAATTTTTTTTTTTCAATTTGTCCCAAATCCATTGTAGATAAGATAATCTGTATCTTAAATTGTCCAACTAAATGTCTGGCTATTTTTAAGTAAATCAGAAAATTAGGACCTGTAATGTCTTTAATACATTGGTGAAATAGAAGCAATTCTGTATTTCAAGTGCATTTTCAAGAAAGATTTTGGGTTGGCTATACTTGAGGTGCTGGGGACCCCATCTTGCATTTTCAGAAAGAAAAATCTCTTGATGTAACTTAATTGGGTGATTCTAAAGTGACAGAGAGTAGGTTAGATGAGATGTTAGGAAGGTGTTCTTCCCTTGTGAGGGTGGTGAGGGACTGGAATGGAATTCCCAGAGCAGCTGTGGCTGCCCCTGGATCCCTGGAAGTGTCCAAGGCCAGGCTGGACAGGGCTTGGAACAACCTGGGATAGTGAAAGTATCATGGGATGGGATGGGATGGGATGGGATGGGATGGGATGGGATGGGATGGGATGGGACATGGGATGGGATGGGATGGGATGGGATGGGATGGGATGGGATGGGACTTAAGGTTCCTTCAACCCAAACCATTCCATGGTTCCATGTTTGTATGAAAATGGGAGTTTGTCAGCAGTGCTGAGCTTATACAGGATCTGCTACTCCTCGAATGTGTGGCCTTAATTGTCACAGTTCCACTCTCCTCCCTGTGCTGGCTGTGGAAATTGCAATCAGAGTACCTGATTCCACTCAGGACACAGCAGAAAGCCTTTAACTCCTCCCAGAAGCTTTATTGCCACTGTTCTCCTGGCTCTGAGCTCTCTCTTACTGCAGCAGCACGGAGGAACCATGAAAACTGCAACAGAAGGCTGTCAAGGGCAAGTAACCCAAATGTTTGGGTGTTTTTCTCTTTGCCATGTCAGCACTTAGTCACTAATTGCATGAGTCCCTTCAATGCATAATGAGCTGCATTCTGTGCAGGTCACTGTGCTGATGTGGCCAGGGTGGAGCAAGAAGATGCTGTGAATTAGACGTGGCTTTTCTGCATCAGCTCCTGGCCTTGTGGCAAAAAGGGTTTGTGCAGTCCAGTGGCAGAGCTGTGTGGGGCAATTCTGACCCTGCAGCTGGCAAACAGTGCTGCAGGAGCTGCCTGGGGGGGATGGTTTTGGGGGTGGTTTTTGTTGGATTTTTTTTGGTCCCAACAAGGATGGGAACCCAACCCCCTGGGCCCCTTGGAGGGGGTTCCCCTGCTGAGTTCTTTTCCAAGGGTGAAGAACGAGCAGGACTCTCTTTCTCTTGGTCTTCAGGTTTTTGTTTATTCTTATCTTAAGTTCAGCCCTGTCTGCACACCAGACTCAGCGTGCGAGAAGCGAGGGACAAAATGGGCCCCAAACACCCAAACCAAGGCCTTTTAAAGCTGTTTAACCCAATTACTTTCTAACAAGCATTTTGTTTCTACTTTTCTACCAATAACTTCCACACTACTACTCACACTAACCAATAATTTTCTGCCACAAGTACTACAGAAAATGGAGCTGAAGAGGGACAAGAAGGAAGAAGGGACAACACCCAAAACCCTCCATCTTGTCTCCTATTCACTCTCATATTAAAATCCTAAAACCCTAAATTCTTCACTCTGTGATAAACTACCACTACTACATTTTACTGCCTGTGTGCTCTAACTCATCCCAAAGTCTTGCCAATTTTTCCCAGGGACAAAGGTTAAAAGCAGAGTTCTGCTGAGGGTCAGAGTTTCTTAAAACAGGCAGAGAGAGATTCTCTGTACCCTGGGTTCCAACAGTTTTGGGGGTGGTTTTGGGGATGTTTTTGGGGGTGGTTTTGGGGGTGGTTTTGGGGATAGTGGTGGTGCCTGACTGATCTGTCCGGGCTCACAACTCGCTGCAGTCACACAGCTGAGGAGTTGTTTGCTTCAGCCTGACAATAACCCTGGCCAAGTTTGTTGTCTTTGGCTTCAGGGATCTGCTTTGGGAGTGCACTTTGAAAGGGAACTTCAAGAACTCTTCACTTCCTAGAATGAGAGGACTGGACTTCCATCATTCCTCAGTAAACAGTCCCAGTTTAGAACAGCACTTTCCCTTTAGATACTGCTTTTCCTGTGCTACTAATCATCTAAATTTATGGATATGATTCCAAAACCTCTTTTCTGCTCTCCTTGTCTATTCTGATTTATAGTCTTGAGAAGTTAATGGAGGACAAGGGACTTTTCACACTATTTTGGATTCTGGTCACCTTCACTTCTTCATTTTAGCTCATTACAGCTGTTCTGATTCAGAATATTTTTAACAAAGCCTCCAGTTCGACTGTTTGCTAAACAACATTTGTGGCTAAAAATTTCTTATAATTGTTGTCAGTGATGTAAAAGCTTTTAAAAAATTTGTGCAAAATCTGTCAGCTTGGCTTTTTACTACCTTAAGAGGAAAATGTTTTCCATGACTTTCTGAAAAGTATTCTGGACCTTGTGTGAGAAAACAAAGTAAAAACTTGGGTTTTACATTTATTGGTTTGATACAGTGGCCATTGTCTAGAAAATTGAGCACACTCTCTTGTTATTTCCCTGTTGAGCAGCTCCTTCCTGTGTCCAGCATGTTCCACCCCACTTAAAATGTCAGTTCACAGTGTCTAAAGGCTTGGAATGCACATGTTTTTAGAAATTTGAGTTCCAGTCTCTGTAAAGAGCCTAGAACCAAAGCAGTCCTTTGCAGCTGGTGACACGAACACTTTTCCTTTCCCTTTTCTTCCTGTGCATCATCAATCCAAAAAGAAAACAAATAGAGCTTGAATGTCACTGCAACAGATCAAACTGAATTTTGGATTGAGTGCTCAGTTTAGCTTCTAAATCAGACAAGTCCTGTTCTAATTAGAACCTGTAACAAAAGGCTCATTATTTATTGCTTAATAGACCTGTCACCGGGGAATTGGGATGGTGCACACTCCTTCCTTCCTTCCTGCCACAGCTTAACTTGTTCTCAGACTTGGAACTGTGCAGAACTGGAATGTAACCAAATCCAGTGATTCAAGAGGAAAAAGGGAAACGGAACAAAATCCCCAGAGGACACATCTGATCAGTAACAACAGCAGATGTGTTTTGCACAGAGGTGCCACGAGCATCTGCTCATCCAGGCTGAAGGCATCACCTGGGCTGAGGTCCCGCAGAGCTTCCCAGCCCCGTGAGTCACTCCTGCACTCATCAGGTGATCACAGCCCTGAGGGCAAGGTCTTGCTAAATGCCTGACAGGGCCCACTGTGTGTGCTGGATTATGGAAATAGAGGCGATAAAAAAAGAGGCAATCCGTGAGTCAGTGTGCTCCGTACAGGCTTGCCTTTTCCAGGCAGAAGGAGCCTTCTCACAGGCACTGGAGCCGAGCACCACTTTGCAGAGAGGGTCTGGTGGGGTTTGTGCAGGAGCTGCTGGCAATATTCTATTTAAAAGCCATGTGTGCCTAAGCAATGCTTCAAAAGAAAAAGCCGTTCGCATTTGAAGCAGAAATCCATTTCACTGACTTAGACACAAGCAGTTTTGGGTTGTTTTTATTTTTCTTTTGGTGTAAAGCAAGAAAAATATTTCTTCCAGAAGTTTATCAGAAACACAGCAGAATAACCTCCTACTCCGTGCCAGCCACTTCAATTGTCAGATTGCAGTGTCCCCATCATTCAGACAGCAAAGGTGCACAGCAAAACTTGGCAGCTTCATTGTTCCTCTTCATGTCTCGGAGAGTTTAGGGAAACCCCCTAAAAGCTGTGAGTTTCTGTTTCCCTTGGGAAGTATTTGGTGTTTGAAATCTGGAAGGACAAGAACAAAAACTCAAAGAGCACTGAGGAAGTGCTGACTAGATTGTTGAAGTAAAGACAATTATTGCAGAGCAGTTATCAATGTGAGGATAAAGACTAAATATTTTATCTGGTAATTTGAGGTCAGTGCCTGGGTTCTGCTGTAAAATTGGGCATACAGGAAAGAGTTGATCACCTGATCTTCTTTAACACCAACCAAACCAAAGAACATCCATTTTTTTAACAAGATATTGGTCCTGTCAGGATTCCCTTCTGCTGTCTAAAGCCAGTGGATGATGTCTCTTGGTCAGATTAGAAGCTGGATAATTCTGTCTCATATTTCCTTAATTTCAGCCCTGTGCCAGGTGTTCTGCTGGGGTGTTTCCTCTCTGTATCAAACTGCTGTTCAGTGATAATTCCATATTTTGTTCTGCTTTGGGCTACATTCCGTGTTCCTTAGGTTTTGCTGATTCCTTTTCACTTCCCAAAGCAGCTTGGTTGAAGGGTGATACTGAAGTGTCAATGTACAATCCTTGATGGTTTTACTGACCAAGGGATTCAGGATTGAATGTCAGGCCCAATGATTTATATCAGCCTGGAGATGCCACATCAGAACATTTGTAGGCACAGAGACACCGACTTCTCCAGAGCACAGAATTCCTCAGGAAAACAGACTGAGAAAAGTGAAAACACACACACAGCGATTCCAAACCCTGACACTGAATTCCCCGAGTGGTTGTAATTGCTCTGCTGAGGTGTTGCTCACTAAGGAAGAGCTGGCAAGGGTGTGGCTGCTGTTTAACCGCATGTTTGAACAAGGGATTAGAGAGTGGAGCAGCAATGTCATGTAAGGGGTGAAAGGAGACTGGGAGAAAGCACGACTGTTATGTAAACCATCTCTTCTCTGTCAGTGTCAACATTTCCTGTCTGTATTGCAGCTGAAGTGAAAATAATCACCCGGGCCCGATGAAGTGCAGCCTGGTCACAGGTGTAGGCATTGGAATGGGTTTTCTGGCATTCCAAACTTTCTGGCATTCCAGGCTCTTGGCATCCCCTCAGCAGCAGGAGTCACTGAGTAACCTGTGGGGTTTCAGATGTGCTGTTGCCACCTCCCACAACCCCCCTCCAAACTAATAACAGCAGTGATGAGAGGATGAGTCCCATGCTGGGTGATGGAAAGTGATTATGATCCATCCCTCTAGAGATTGATCTGTTTTCCTCCAGGCAAAATTTAACCTTCACTCCTTAGTCAGACCCGCTGAGCAGGAGTGAAATTGTGGGTGTCAGGCTTGTGGCATTTGGCTAAAGGTGAAACCAGACTGATCTGATTTGCTTTTTAAATGTAAGGGTCTCGCTTTTCTGTCCTCAGATTCTAAAGAGAATTTCACGTTCTTGAATTAGCAACTATGCCATTCTTCCAGTAAAATTGCTTTACAACAGTCTCTCTAGTTGGTCTTATTTTAGATGAAGTAGTTTTATTTTTTCTTAGTCATAAATGTTTTCAATCCTTATATTTAGAAGTAGAGCTTTAAGGAGAAAGGAAGACTCTCCATCTTTAGGGAAGCAGTTGGTTATCATGCTTATGTATATAATTAAAACTGGTAGACTTCTTAAACAGTGGGAAGAGAATTCAGCACACAGTAGCTGTTCCAAAAGCAGTGGAAAAGCTGAGGGCACCAGAGGAACTCCTGGGAAATGCAGAGAGCTGTGAGTGAGCAGTTAATGCTGAACACAGTTGGTCTGTAGAGATCCTTCCTCACAGGTTTTTCATTTATTGTCACCTTACACAAAAAGCTGAGCAGGGCATCAGCTCCATTCTCCACGCTGAGCTACAGTCTTGACTCATCATACAGATTCTAATGCAGCTATTACAAATGAAAGTAACTTATCTGAGTATGGATGGTCCTGTCAGCCCTTGGATACAGCAGCAACAAAGCAGATGAGGCTGATTTGGGTGCTTTGGCAGCGTTTCAGCAGCGTGAGTTGAGCTGTGGTGTCACCTGGCCCTTCTGTCCCTCACCCTTCTCTTGCAGTTACGGGTCAGGTTTGGTCACCTGAGGTCCCACTCAGAGCCCAGCAGGTTCCTGCTGAGCAGTTAAATCCTGCAGCTGTTTTCTTCTTTCCCTGAAGTGACATCAACAAACAGATTTCCCCCTCTGCTCTGCTCTGTGGCCTCTTGGTGTGATCTGTGTTTAGGGATGGCAGCTCCCAAGATTGCTTTAATTATCCCATGGAATCCCAGAATGGTTTGGGCTGGAAGAAACCTTTAGGATCATTTTCTTCCAACCCCCTGCCATGGGCAGGGACACTTCACACTGTCCCAGGTTGTTCCAAGCCCTGTCCAGCCTGGCCTTGGACACTTCCAGGGATCCAGGGGCAGCCACAGCTTTTCTGGGCTCCCTGTGCCAGGGCTTGCCCACCCTCACAGCAAGGAATTTATTCCCAATATCCTTAAATCTACCTTCCTTCAGCTTAAAGCCATCCTCCCACTATCACCAAGTGTCCTTGTCAAAAGTCCCTCTCCAGAAGAAAGGCATCACTTTAAGGGCTTTTGAAGAAATGCCAGGATTTTACACGTTTGGAATTACCAAAGACATTCAGAAGACACTTGCAATTGGAGTTCTCTTACGTCAGTGCTAAAATAATTTCACTCCCCATAAACCTGGAAGTCCTGAATGAGCAGCAGCTCCATTTTTCTCTGGTCCCATTGTGTCAGGTCTGGAGAACAGTTCAAACAGCAATTTGCTACCGTGGCTTTAAGGCCACTGAGGAGCACAGGTGGAAGCCTGCTCCAATCCCATGTTTTCCTCTGCCTCAGAGCTCTGTGTGTCACTGCTGTCCCTCCATCCCTCCTGTGATGGTGACAGGGTTCTGCTGCTGTGTCAGGGCACCTGAGACTTCTTTGATTGCTCTTGAAGCACCCTGAGCCTTCCTTGCCCCCCCCGCTTCAGAACAAGTTGTTTTTTGGAGGATCAGGACAGCCAGGAGCCTGCCTCCTCATCAGCCTTTCAGATAAGCAATTATTCACAAAAATATTGCAAATACCTTGTTCTGGAGAGAGCCACGCTTTCTCACTGGGACATTGCTGCCCCACACCATAACAATTTATCAGAGGGGAGTGAAAAGTGGCAGAGCAGCGATGGTCAGGAGTGGTGTCTGTGCCCTCCCTGTCACACAGACTGGCACTGCCCCACCAGGAAGCGCCTCTAGCCAGGCCTGGGCTCATTCCACTGGCGCTGTTCTACCCCAGCACGTTTTCTCTGGAGATTTGCTGCCCTGCTGTGCTGCTTACGTGGAGGAAGCAAAGGTCAGCTCTGCTTTTTGCATTAAAGCAAGAACCGTGCAGGAGGGGAGGCGAGGGTGGCTGTGCCCTCTAAGATTTGGATGGGACCATGCTGAAAAACCTTGATGGTATTTGTTTTGAAACAGTTTCTGCAGTGGGGAACAGCTGCTCTTCCAAGGGAAACAACGAGAAGATCTGCAGCTTTTGGAGAGTGCAGTGAAACGCCCAGCACAGGCCTGGGGCTCCGCTGGGTATTTCTGGATATCGATGTCCTCAACACGCAGAAATCTTGAGTGCAAGGTTATTTTGAGTCCTTGCTAAAACACAGCCTCAGTGATTTTTTTATTATTTATTTTTGGATTTTAGTCTGTCATGCATGAAAAGACTTGCTCCTATGGCAGGTCCCCATTACCAGAACACTGGCTTGAGAAAATCATCAAATTTGGATTATAAGGCACGTGAATTTTTAAATTTATATCAGTATATTGACATTTGAAATCCCATCACTTTAATAGAGCTCTGAAGTAATGAGCTGTAAAATACCATTTTAACACAAAAAGACACACTTCGAGATTCTATTCTTGTGCAGACAAATGTTCCAAAATAATTCAGAATGGATTATTTTTGCAACGAAAGTACTTGGGCAATTTTAAAATATGCACTAAATTTCTTACTTATAAACTGATCTGGCAACTATGAAGAATTAGTGTTTCTAGCAGGACTTCACTAAGATGATTAGTTATATATTATGAATACCTTAATGGATAATTAGTAACACTGGAGGCAAGTTTTGAAAGTTCTGGTGTGGTCTTTTGGTATTTGGACAAAAAAATTTCAATTGAAAATAAACCTACAATAAACTGGCAGAGAAATTTTCTTGTAGAAGAGAGCAGTGTGTGTGAAAACTGTGAGGAAAGTGTTTTCTTTTTGCTGAAAGCCCGTTCAATAGCCCAGAGTTGTAGAGGTGAATGAGACTAAAACGAGCACGCACTTTAAAGAGCTCTGCCAGTAAATAATTTACAAAACACCAAAGGTTTCCAAAAGAGTTTAATAAATAATGAGGTTCTTTCTGTACTGTATAAACTATAAATATACCATGCAGTCCTTTATAACTTAAAATAATTTACAGGCTGAGGTAGGGGGGTCGGAGGGCGCGGGCTCAGGGCCGGGCCGCCTTCCTGCTGAGCACGCAGACGCAGGCGGTGTCGATGCGGATGAACCTCCAGGCCGCCTGCTTGCCCTCCATGGTCAGGGCCTTGACGAAGGTGTGGGTGGTGGTGCAGTACGAGTTCCAGTGCTTGGCGTCGATGCCGCGGCACCCGCCCGACACCGGCTTGGGGTCCCTGCACTTGGTCTCGAAAAAGTACTGCTTGAAGACGTTGTTGTTGATGTTGACCTCGCCCAGCACCGTCACCTCCTTGCCCTTGATGTCGGTGGCCGTGGTTTTGTCCCCGACCCACATGCTGACGCTGTCGCACACCGAGAACTCCCCGCGGTGCAGCACGGGGTGCGTGCTCCTCCTGCTCCTGGCAGTCCTGTTGAGAGCCCCCGCGCCGCTGAGAAATCCCAAATTCCGGCCCTGCCCGGCCAGCGGCGGGGGCTCCGTGCTGAACAGCACCCGGGGAGAGCGGAAACGCCGCTTCCGGAAGATTTTGGGGTCCACGGTGATGTTTACAGCTTCTGTCCTGCCGGGGCTCCACGTGGCGTGGCCGTGGGACGTCTGCGGAGCCACCTGGGCCATGCGGTGTCGGTCGCTCCGGGTGTTGAGCAGGGACTGTTCTGTGGGATACTCCAGTGGATCATTGTCCTCTGACTTGGGAGCTGCCTGTGTGCCGATCAAAAAAGCTACAGTCAGAGTGTAGAACAGCATGGGCATCACTCTGTGACCTAGAACGAGAGAGAGAGGCACTGTTACTGCAGTCAGAGTGTAGGACAGCAGGGGTGTTACCTTGTGACCTGGAACAAGAGAGAGAGGCACTGTTACCACGACCAGGCGGGCACAAACTGCTGCCACTCCGGCCATAAAGTGATCAGATAGCCGGGATCATATGGATTTCATCAGGTGTTCATGTGAGTGCCAGATGTTGCTCTTCCGGAAGAGCTCATTCAGACAGCATCAGTGTTCTTAATAAAGCGAGAACATTAGAAAATAATAGCTAGATTATTATTAATTCCTCTGGTATTTTGTCGTTAGAGCACTGTTTATGAAGCGCTTGTTTGGTGTTATTAATGTGGAGACCATATGGTGACAGCATGTTCCCAGGAGTCAGATCTCTAGTGAGTTTTGCAGCAACCTTTTTGGCCAGGGCTGGTCTCTTGGCTGCACAGGAGTGAAAGTAGAAGCAGTCCCTTGGCTAAAACAGCTGTCCATTCCCTAAATTTGTCTGCACAAGTGTCCTTGGGGCTATGGTGGGGGCCACCAAGCCAGTACCTCGTGCCACTATTACACCCTCAGCAGCCACACTCACCTGCCACGTGGCCAGGCCCCAGTGCTGGCTGGCTCAGCAGCCTCCAGCAGCTGCCAGCTCTCCCCCCTGCCCTTTCAAGACACACCACATCCCTGAGTTAGGGCAGATAAAGCCCAGGCTCCTTCCTGGAAGAGCTCAGGTATCTGTGTCACAAGGGCAGATGGGATTTTTCCACATTCAAGGGCAAATACAGGAGCTCTGTGGGTGCCAAGCTACCTCTGCATTGGCATCTTAGATACAGCACAGCTAAAGCCATTGTGGCCAAAGTACTGGGAATTCTGGACAGGGAAACACCTGGGTTTTTTCAGAATGCCATGAGCAAGAACTCCCCAAACGTCCCTGCAGAGCAGATGCAGTGCCAGTGCTGGCCCTCCTTCAATCCAGAGGATAGGCACATCTGTTTGGGCATGGAAAAGTGCAAGCCAAATGTCTAAACCTTTGCTAAGACCCATTTCATGCTGGAAGAGCAGCAGTACCTCGTTGGGCAACTACCATGTGCTGACTAATTCAGCCACGTGTTGGGAATGGGAGACATTCAAAAATGCTCAGGAATTGCAGTGAAGTGCAGACATTGTATTTCCTCTGTAAAGACTTCATAAGCAGAGACAGGGCATAAACAGAAAAGCCCGGGTGAGGCTCCTCCCCGTCTCTTTGCCTTGTTTTCCTGATGTGTCTCAGCTGGCCCCGAGCTCTGCCGTGGCTGGCCAGCAGGCAGGGAGCCCCAAAGCCACTGGACAAACAGGGTTTTGTACCAGAGGAATCAGGCTCTGCAGATCCACTGTGATTTCCCAGAACGTCTTAGTGTTTTTTCTGGGTGTGGGTCAATTATGGTTGCAGCTCCCCCTCTCTGTGGAGCTTTCTCAGATCAGAATCCCAAGCAGCACTAAAGGACTTGACCAGGCTGCTCTGCCAGAGCATAATCCTGTGGAAAATACAGAACAACCCCAAGATGTCCCACAGGATCTGGTGTGTCTTATCTCAGACAGGAGCTGAAATGACATAAACAGCAAGGTTTGTGCAGGGCTGAGCAAACATTTAGGAAACCAGCAGGAGACGCCAAGTGAAGGTGGTGACTGAGGAGGGCGGAGAAGCAGAGCCTGCGTGGAGGGGAGGAAGGA
Organism: Dicaeum eximium; assembly: GCA_013396995.1. Lineage (NCBI taxonomy): Eukaryota > Metazoa > Chordata > Aves > Passeriformes > Dicaeidae > Dicaeum > Dicaeum eximium. Next base: position 89,080 of record VWZP01001414.1, on the reverse strand, counting down.
AAAGAGGCCAAAAGCTGTGTGAGCACTTGTCTGTGTTGGGCTGGAGGCACTGGGGACAAAACGATGACGAGGAGAGTCAAATGTTTGTCACAGAGCAAATCCTTGCTGTTCCAAAGCCACTTTAATTTGCCTAAAGCAAGGCTGAAGGTTGCTGCTTTCCCACATGCTGGAGCACTCCTCATCCTCTGCATAAGGAAACAGAGCTGGGTGTAGCTCAGAGCTTGGCTGTGCACCCCCCAGAGTAACCCCTTGTTCTACAACCAAACTGAAGTCAGAGGGCTCATCACATCTCTCAAGAGTCAGCCTTCCCAACAGAAATGTTAATGGAAAAGGTTTGCAGAATAAAATCCAGGCACAATTTAGCCATGCCAATAGCAGCCTCAGTGAATTGTGTTTATGCATAAACCCCTTTTTTATGATTTCCTTCTATAGGAAAGAGATGCTGCAATGTCAGCAAAGAGCTGGCTCTGGTTTTATGCTGTACAAGATTTGCTGCCCTAAAATGCAGCTACATTTACCTCCCTTCTCTGGGTGTCTTGTTTTGCCTGTGCTGAAATTTTTGCATTAAGGCCATTGACACAAAAGCAGAAAGACCTTGTCTGCTGGTCTTTTTTTTTAATTGCCTTGCATTTGCTCTCCTTGTACTAAATCATTATATGAAGTGTGGGCCAAACACAGACAGAACGTATTTGGGATACATGGTAACTTCTCTGAGGATTCAAAATGGAATATTTTTTATCAATTAGTGAGTTAGTGGAGAATAGAAAGTGACACATTAAAAAAGTGAACTCGATGACAACATAGGCAAGAGAGGTTAACTTTAAAGAATAGGTGTGCCTTGGGCTGTGAGGGTTGTGAACTCTTGCTGGCACATAGAGGTATTTTACAGGCTATTTTGGGGAATTTGGGGGTCTCTGCCCATGGCAGGGGGTTGGAACAGGATGAGCTTTAAGGTCCCTTCCAACCCAAACCATTTTGGGATTCTGTGCTTCTTTCTCCAAACTTGGTCACATAATTAGTAATCAGAGCCTCTGATGTTGCTTTTGGGAGATGTTCACAGTGGGTGCTTCGTGCAGCCACCTGGGCTTGCAGGGGACCTGCAGCTGCCAGTTCCAGTGCTGGGGGTCCACAGCTGGGAACAAAGGTGACCACAGGCACTGTAATGCCAAAATTACACCACCTGCACTGACCTCATTCTGTGCTGGGCAAGTGTCATTAACCCTACCTGTGGTGCAGCTGCTGTGTGAGCCTGGCCAGGGGTGACTCAGGCTGCTGTGGCAGAGTGCTGCCTTACCTCTGAGTGCACTGCACGAAGAACTGCTCCCCCAGCAAGGTCCTTACTTCATCCAGAGCTGAGCCGGGCTGGGCTGCACCTTGCCATGGGGCCCTGCTGCTCCTGCCAGCTGCCTGTGCCGTGGGTCACTGGGGGCAGAAGGGTTTGTGTCAGTAATTAGCCAGAAAAATCACTATTCTCAGTGCCATTCCCCCTCAGCAGCAGGAGCACAGGGACAAACCCCCTTGGCTTTCTGAGCTGTGCCTTTCCCTGTCACAGCATCAAGCTCGTCTGAAGCAGTTCCAGACTTTGCAGAGCAGCGAATTTGTAAGACAGGGCTGCCTTTACTCAGCACCTTTACTAGGCTGTGGTATTGATCCACTGCTTCCCACTCCTCTCAGACACATTCCAGGCTCTGCAAACCCAGGAGTGATGCCCTGTGGGGCAGCAACACCTGATGGCACTGCACAGCAGCAGGCACAAACCAGGGCTCACAGCCCCAGCATCTACTCTGGGAAGCGAATCTGGTTACAATTAAATTCAGGAGGAGAATCACAGATTGCCATTTATTGGCAGATAATTATCTTATTGTGGCTGATATCTGAGAAGAATTGAAGACACAAAACTGGCAGGCACATAAGAGCACATACTTAAGTGTTTGTTGTGTTGCTGCTGTGAGGGCAGCAATGACTCCAGTATTAATCACTGCATTGTGAATGGTCATATAGACCCCAGCTAAAGGAAAATCATGATTTTTTTCACCAATTAAATCCAGCACACTGACACCTTCTCAGCAAAACACATTTTCTGCTTGTAAATTCATGGCACTGAAAGGGATAGAAATAGTATTTTATTAATCTTATTATTCAATAGCTTATCTGCTCCATTTCATAAGGGAAGTAGGGGTTGTATAAGGTAAATTGGGGTTGGACAAGGTATTCCTGTGCTGCAAAAATCCTGCTGCATCAGGCTGAAGTGCATTTGCTAAGGAGAACAAGCTGCTAATGCCAAAGCATGAACTGGACTCTCCACCTGCACAGAGTCTGTCAGTGGGAGCACTGGCTGCCAGTAAAGGCAGCCACTGGGTTTGGCTCTTACAACACCCAGGTACAAGTTACTTGATGTTTAAACCTCCAGCTGAAACCTTCCCAGCCTGTTTCCATCAGTGCAGGGCACAGGAGCTGCCCTGTTAGGTGCACAAACCCTTGTGCAGTGGTTTGGCCACCCTGCCTTGCTCTGGGGCCGTGGCTCAGGCTCCCCCTGGGTGTTGCAGAATTTGGGAGCTGAGCTGGTTACACTCACATCAGCGTGTCAGAAAGGTCACACAGAGTTCCAGGATGCAGGGCTTCATGCTGCAGATGGAGCATGCTGTGTTTTTGCAGGAATGTACTAGTGAAGTAATAACCCTTTCAGTGAACTCTGGAGAGTTGAGTACCAGTAATGATAGAGCTATAATGTGCTGGCCACTGCCAAAAATAATCCAACAACTTTTCCAACTGTTCTGCCACCCTAAGAAAACACTGTTTCAGTTCCAACTGGCTGGTTTTTAACCACAAAAGCATTTATTTTCAGCAGGATTTTTTTCAAAAGTTCTTTTACTGTCTTTTTCCCGGATTCCTGGCTGTGGTGGAATCCAGTAAATGACGCGCTGTTATTCAGCATCCATAGACTATTCCTCTGTTCTACCACTCCCAGACATTCATAAAATATCCTACTGAAGTGAGTCTTTCTTCAGGATTTACATGCATACAGGATGACAGACCTAGTGAGTAAAAAAAAAAACCTCACTTCAATAATTTCTTAGTCTCAGCACATGTAGAGTAGAATTAAAGGGTCCCAGACTGGCTTGGGCACAGGGTGCCCAGAGCAGCTGTGGCTGCCCCTGGATCCCTGGAAGTGCCCAAGGCCAGGTTGGACAGGGCTTGGAGCACCCTGGGACAGTGGAAGGTGTCAATGCCCATGGCAGGGGTGGCACTGGATGAGCTTTAAGGTCCCTTCCAACCCAAACCATTCTGGGAGTCCACGAGTCTGTAATTCTGGAGAGTGGGGAAATGGAACACATCAAAAAGCAAATGGTTCTGTGTCTTGAAAAGCTCTTTGCTTGCAGGACCTGTAAGTGCAAAACACGCCAAACAAAATATGTTTAGGGAATTCCCCTTTTGTTAAAGTCACCCACAGAATCCAAGAAAAAATGGAAAACAGGGAATGTTGCCTGGTGTCCTAGATTGTAAAATAAAGTATTTNAACCCAAACCATTCTGGGAGTCCACGAGTCTGTAATTCTGGAGAGTGGGGAAATGGAACACATCAAAAAGCAAATGGTTCTGTGTCTTGAAAAGCTCTTTGCTTGCAGGACCTGTAAGTTCAAAACACGCCAAACAAAATATGTTTAGGGAATTCCCCTTTTGTTAAAGTCACCCACAGAATCCAAGAAAAAATGGAAAACAGGGAATGTTGCCTGGTGTCCTAGATTGTAAAATAAAGTATTTTATTTACCATCTGTTAAAGGTGGGGCAGTTATCTTCTGTTAATTGGGCAGTTTCCTTATCTCTTCCACAAGCAATCTCTCCCTCCAAAAAGATATCTTCTGTTAATGGGCCATTGAGCCTCACTGCATGACTGATAAAATTACATTATTCCATTGTGAAACGCTCTGTGCAAGGGGAGGAGCCAAGCATTCCTACCGACATATAATCAAAGATTTTTAGACACTAAAGTAACCTCTTCTCCACTAAATTCCCAGAAGAGAAGCCTCTTCTCCACTAAATTCCCAGAAGAAGACCAAGCCCATCTACACCACCACCAGACCTTCAGAGAAAACTCCACCCTTCTACAGGATCACTGCTCCAGCAGCACCACCTCTGTCACTGCAGGAGGAGCAGCCACCATTCAACTGGACTGTTACCAGCACCCTGACCCACAGGGTGTCAAGAGGCACAGGAAAACCAGATTTTCTAAATGGTGTGGATCCAATGGCCTGGCACAACAGAGCCATAGAAATATGACCCTTTGGTTGATACTGGCGCACAGTGTACACTAATNCAAAACACGCCAAACAAAATATGTTTAGGGAATTCCCCTTTTGTTAAAGTCACCCACAGAATCCAAGAAAAAATGGAAAACAGGGAATGTTGCCTGGTGTCCTAGATTGTAAAATAAAGTATTTTATTTACCATCTGTTAAAGGTGGGGCAGTTATCTTCTGTTAATTGGGCAGTTTCCTTATCTCTTCCACAAGCAATCTCTCCCTCCAAAAAGATATCTTCTGTTAATGGGCCATTGAGCCTCACTGCATGACTGATAAAATTACATTATTCCATTGTGAAACGCTCTGTGCAAGGGGAGGAGCCAAGCATTCCTACCGACATATAATCAAAGATTTTTAGACTCTAAAGTAACCTCTTCTCCACTAAATTCCCAGAAGAAGACCAAGCCCATCTACACCACCACCAGACCTTCAGAGAAAACTCCACCCTTCTACAGGATCACTGCTCCAGCAGCACCACCTCTGTCACTGCAGGAGGAGCAGCCACCATTCAACTGGACTGTTACCAGCACCCTGACCCACAGGGTGTCAAGAGGCACAGGAAAACCAGATTTTCTAAATGGTGTGGATCCAATGGCCTGGCACAACAGAGCCATAGAAATATGACCCTTTGGTTGATACTGGCGCACAGTGTACACTAATACCATCGAGACATGTAGGGGCAGAGCCTGTTTCCATTGCTGGGGTGACAGGGGGATCGCAGCAATTGACCCTGTTGGAAGCTGAGGTGAGTCTGACTGGGAAGAAGTGGCAGAAACATCCTATTGTGACTGGCCCAGAGGCTCCATGTATTCTAGGCATAGACTTCCTCCGGAACGGCTACTACAAAGACCCAAAGGGACTCAGGTGGGCTTTTGGAATAGCTGCTGTAGAGGCAGACAACATTAAGCAGTTGAACACCTTGCCTGGACTGTCAGAAAGCCCATCTGCAGTAGGACTCCTGAAGGTGGAAGAACAACACGTGCCAGTTGCCACCTCAACAGTGCACCGCCGGCAGTATCGGACAAATCAAGATGCTGTGATCCCCATCCACACAATGATCCATGAGCTGGAGAGCCAAGGGGTGGTCAGCAAAACCCACTCACCCTTCAACAGCCTCATTTGGCCTGACAGGTCTGACAGAGAATGGAGACTGACCGTGGACTATCGTGGCTTGAATGAGGTGACTCCACCGCTGAGCGCTGCCGTGCCGGACATGCTGGAACTTCAGTATGAGCTGGAATCCAAGGCAGCAAAGTGGTGCCACTATTGACATTGCTAATGGGTTTTTCTCCATTCCTCTGGCAGAAGAATGCAGGCCTCAGTTTGTGTTCACCTGGAGGGGCGTTCAGTATACATGGAACTGACTGCCCCAGGGGTGGAAGCACAGTCCCACCATCTGCCATGGACTGATCCAGACTGCACTGGAAAAGGGTGAGGCTTCAGAACACCTACAGTACATCGATGACATCATTGTGTGGGGGAACACAGCAAGGGAAGTATTTGAGAAAGGAAAGAGGATCATCCAGATACTGCTGGAAGCCGGCTTCGCCATCAAGAAGAGCAAAGTCAAAGGACCTGCCCGAGAGATCCAGTTCCTAAGAGTAAAGTAGCAAGACAGACGGCGTCAGATTCCCACTGAAGTCATCAACAAGATCACAGTGATGTCTCCACCAACCAGCAAAAAGGAAACACAGGCTTTCCTAGGGTCCATAGGCTTTTGGAGAATGCACATTCCCGAGTACAGCCAGATTGTACCTAGATTGTACCCAGATTGAGCCCTCTCTACCTGGTTACCCACAAGAAAAACTATTTCCACTGGGGCCCTGAACAGCAGCAAGCCTTTGCCCAGATCAAGCAGGAGATCGCTCATGCTGTAGCCCTTAACCCCGTCAAGACGAGACCAGAGGTGAAGAATGTGCTCTACTCTGCAGCTGAAAACAATGGCCTATCCTAGAGCCTTCAGCAGAAAGTGCCTAGTAAGACTTGAAACCCACCACTAAAATTCTAGAGCCAAAGTTACAAAGAATCCAAAACCAACTACACCCCAACAGAGAAGGAAATCTTGGCTGCCTATGAAGGAGTCCAAGCTGCCTCAGAGGTGACTGGCACAGCAGCACAACTCCTCCTGGCACCCCGACTGCCGGTGCTGGCGTGGATGTTCAAAAGAAAAGTTCCCACTACCCACCATGCCACTGATGCCACATGGAGCAAATGGATTGCCCTCATCACCCAGCGTGCCCATATTGGAAACCTGAACCGCCCTGGGATTCTGGAGATCATTACAAATTGGCCTGAAGGTGAAAACTTTAGTCTCACTAATGAAGAAGAGCAAGAACAAACAGCAAGGGCTGAAGAAGCTCCACCATACAACCAACTACCAGCAGAGGAAACACGCTACGCTCTTTTCACTGACGGTTCCTGTCGCATCGTAGGGATGAGCTGGAAGTGGAAGGCAGCTGTATGGAGCCCCACACAACAGGTGGCACAAGCTACTGAAAGAGAAAGTAGATCAAGTCAACTTGCTGAGCTCAAAACTGTTCAGCTGGCCCCAGACATTGCTAAAAGAGAGAAGTGACCAAAACTCTACCTTTATACTGATTCATGGATGGTAACCAATACTCTGTGAGGCTGGCTAGAAAAGTGGAAAAAGGTCAGCTGGAAGCGTAGAAGAAAACCAATCTCTAAGCTGCTGATGAGTGGTAAGACATTGCCTCTGGAGTAAAAAAGCTGCCTGTGAAAGTCAGGCACGTAAATACCCATGTCCCCAAGAGTTGGGCTAATGAAGAGCACCGAAATAACAAAGTAAATCAGACAACAAAAGCAGAAGTGTCAAAGATAGACTTAGATTAGCAACGTAAGAGAGAGTTGTTCCCAGCTCAATGAGCCCATAATACCTCAAGTCATCAGAGCAGAAATGCCACCTATAAGTGAGCACAAAACCGAGGAGTAGATCTAGCCATAAACAGCATTTTATCCAGGTTTCTCAGGCTATCCATGACTGTGAGACGTGTGCTGCCATCAAACAGGCCCAGCGGGTGAAGCCCTTGTGGTACGGTGGGCAGTGGTTCAAATATAAGTACAGAGAAGCCTGGCAAATTAATTCCATCACACTGCCCCAAACACACCAAGGCAAGCACTACGTGCTGACCATCGCAGAAACCACCACTACATAGCTGGAGACCTATCCTGTGCCTCATGCCACTGCCCAGAACACCATCCTGGGCCTGGAAAAGCAAATTCTGTGGAGACACGGCACCCCTGAGAGAATTGAGTCGGACAATGGAACCCATTTCAAGAACGGCCTTATAAACACCTGGGCCAGAGAACGTGGTATCCAATGGATATATCACATTCCCTGTCATGCTCCAGCTGCAGGGAAAGTTGAACAGTACAGCAGACTACTGAAGACTACCCTGAAAACACTTAGTAAGAGAACTTTTAAAAATTGAGAAATAAACCTGACAAAAACACCCTAAATAGTCAACACTCAAGGGTCCATCAACTGAGCTGGTCCTGCCCAGCCTGACCCCTTGCACACAGTAGGTAGAAATAAAGTCCCTGTAGTACATATAAAAAGTATTTTAAGAAAAACTGTTGGGATTAATCCTGCCTCAGGCAAAGACAAACCCATCCATGAAACTGTTTTTACTCAAAAACCTAGTTACACTTAGTAAGTAATGCAAAAAGATAGAGAAACACATTGTGTACCACAAGAAAACCTAGTCTTAAGTAAGAACCGAGAGTAAGGTTCCAATGTAATGCAGATAGAAATAAAATAAGAAGTAAATAATTAGAAGTAAATCCTAGATTATCAAATAAAGTATTCTATTTACCATCCGTTAAAGGTGAGGCAGTTATCTTCTCTTAATTGAGCAGTTTTCTCATCTCTTCCACAACCAATCTCTCCCTCCAAAAAGATACCTTCTGTTAATAAGCCATTAAGCCTCACTGCATGACTGATAAAATGATTTTATTCCATTGTGAAACACTCCACCCACGGAAAAGAGCCAAACATTCCTACCTACATATAATCAAAGATTGATTAAAGATCAAAGACTGTTACCAACACTCTGACTCACAGGGTGTCAGGTCATATTCTGACTTTATCAGCAGTTATCAGTAGTTCATCAGCAGTTTTGTTTGTACTAATTACATTTGTATTTTCAGTTTTCTTAATAAAAAGCTGTTATTCCTATTCCCATATCTTTGCCTGAGAACCTTTTTATTCCAAAATTGTGGTTATTCAGAGAGAGAGAGTTTATCTTTTCCATTTCAAGAGAAGCTCCTACCTTCCTTAGCAGACACCTGTCTTTTCAAACCAAGACACCTGGAAAGTTATTAGGAATGAAAATTGAATAAATTTACTAAATTAATTGCTTACAATAAGAACAGCAGTCAGTGCAGCCTTCTCTGCACATTAACTAGATGCCATTAAAGCAGCTCCTACAGAGAAAAGATAAATTAATGCTCATTTGGCTCAGTCAAACACAGCAAGTAAATTATTTTCTAAATAAAAATAAACAGAGTCAATAAACATAACCAGAGAATGTTGTAATCTAAGGCATGATACAATTTGGAATGTTGTTTTCTGTCATTCTTGAAGTTGTTGGCATATTTTAGGGATGTGCAAAAAATAAACAGAACTGCTTGGCTGTCAGTACAGCAAATGGGATCGTGGAGGTCACCAAAATAAGCAACAAGTAGTGGATTAGTTTTTGTCTCATTGCTTCTGGTAGTGAGAGAGAAATGAGGGAAGCAGCTGCTGCTGAAGTTGCTGGTAAAGAGAAGGTGCCTCTGGCACATCTCTCATGGAAACATTTTCACATGTATACGAGTTATGTGAATTAAAATTTAGCAGTGGCAACTCAGGGAAAAGATTTCTGAGCCTTGGGAGGCCTTGAAGGGAATCCTGAAACCATTATGACTAAGAGCAGTGTCAGAGGCACAGCTTTCCCTTGATCTTAGCTGATGAGCAAGAAAATGGGAATCTTTGATGGACCCAACGTTTCATTCCTCCATTATATCTGCAGTGACTCAGCCCCTAAATAAGAGGCTTATGAGTGCTGGAGAGCCAGCTGGAAGCTACCTGTGTCTCATACACTTCCTTTTTTTTTTTCTTTTTTTCCGAATGCCTCCAGCATTGAAACGTTCCTTTGAGGATTTCTAGGGAGAGCAGTAGACTGAGAAAAATGCTGCCCTGGAGCGGGGAGCATGGTGTCACCGTGATCCTCCTCGTCATCAGGACGTGCACCCAGCGTCTGCCTGCAGAGCTCTGACTCAGCCTCAGCCCAGATAATCACAGGGCTGCTTCAGCCCATTGAGCCTCTGGGAATTTGGGGTGCTTAAGGGGGAGTTGCACCATGAGTCTGGACCCATCCCTGGAGCAGCTCAAGGCCAGGTGTGACGGGCTTGGAGCAACCTGGGCTAGTGGAATATTCCTGCCCATGGCAGGGGGTGCAGCCAGATGATCCCTGAGGTCCCTTCCAACCCAAACTGTGCTGTGATTCTGTAGGGTGGGGATGCACCAAATCCAAAGCCAGTGAGGTTTATTCTATATTTAGAATATAGAATATGTCTTAAGGTTTATTCTATATTTATTGGGGTATAAGTAATGGAAGTGCCTTATTTGCAAGGGCCTAATTTTATCCCTTGTTTCATCCTGTACCAGGCCATCAATATTTAACTCGCTGGTGTCTCTGTAGAGAAGCCCAAAGAGAGGAAAAGTGTCTTTCCCATCCCCTTCATTGACACCCCATTCCCTCAGAGCATTTGGTGCTGAGTGAGGCCAGCCTGGAGCCACAGCTGGAGGCTCCTGACAGGAGGTGACAGCTCTGGTGACACGGGACAGGCACAGCTCACCTTTAGAAGCCTCACCTTAAAACTACTCTGAGTGGTAAAACAAAATCAAAACTTCTAAGAATATAATAACTTGTTTTGCTTCTCGAATTTGTTGTACAGTGTTTGACATCGTGGTACTCTCGCCTGTAGAACACGCTCATGGGAATTCAGAGGCATCAACAGTCATCTAAAATGTGATTCCTTTGGGAAAAACCCCGTGATCTTAGGTCAGGGTGGCCATAGCAGTAGAGGCTTGTGACAGGATGCAGCCCTGGCTGTGACAGATTGGCTGTTAGTGAGTGTTAAACATGCACAGAGCCACCCCGACAGAGCAGAAAGCTTTATCCTGCTGCAGATAACAAAACCAAACTGACAGTTATTAAATAAAAGATAAAGAAATTGTCTCTGTCAAGATATAAAAATCTCTTTAAATAAAGTGAAGGAAAACATATCACTTACAAAACTAGTGACAAATCTGAAAATAAATTACGGAAAACAGCTTTTGGAGGAGCATGTGAATCTGATTCTCCTGAAGTCAATGACCTCAGTGGCATAAAGCTGGTAAATTAAATGAGCTAGAAATAAAAATCCTGGCTAGGAGTAAGTTATCAGAGCACACCAGGGTTGTAGATCATGCCTATATTATCATCCAGAAAGCAAATCCTAAAATCAATGATTGACATGTGATGATTGCTTTGGAACTTTCCATATCGTCTCGGAGCTGGATATGTATCTTTTATAGGACTCCAGGGTTTCATATATCCTAATTCATAGGCACCAAGGAGTGACTAAAGATCTCAGGCACTAACTGACAGGAAAACTACTGCAGGATAAATGGGATAAATCCATCCATATAAAGTTGGATACCTCCATCCTACCCAGCTGGCAGCCAGCATGGGATTGCTGCTCCCTACAATTCCTGTCCAAACACAGCAGCTCTCCTTCCCTACTGCTGCTTACAACAGTGAGTCCAAAGGCCTTCCTGAGGCTGGAGCAGAGCCTGCCCTTCTCCCCTCTACACCTTTCCCAAATGGGTTTACATTTGGGAATAGTTGCCTTGCTATATTTGGCCCCTAGGTTTCCAATACAAAATTACCAGGAATGAAAGAACTGGAATTTCAGACTTCACAACACAACCAAAATCAAACTGGAATTCAGCTGGGAACAGAAAGTATGAGGGCAGTCAGACTGTGATGTTACATCCCCTCTTACAGCCAAGAGTAGTTAAGGCAGAAAAATACAATATCTTTAGGGCCAGTAAACCTTTCCAACTAGTGATCTTATTCCAGCTATTCAGAAGGGAATAGAAATCCTGATTCTTTTCCAAACCCTGATTAATAAGAACCAGCTGAATCCCAGCAGCAATGCTAGCATTTAGTTTTTATTCAGGCTCGTAATTTTCATTTATATTCTCCTTTTTCACTTTTCTACAACTGCACCAACAAACTTGAACACAGGCGATTTTTAGCAGCTGCACGTGTTGTAGTGTAAGGCAGCAATGCAGTGACTCCAAAAATGAGGCAGAAAACAAAAAATTAGCTGGGATGTCACGATCACATTCCCAAAGGTAGACTCCATCATCTTCAGTGTTTCTCTGGATCATGAATTTGGAAAAGAACATTATGTAAGGACAAGGAGCAGCCATAAATTACGGCCATGGCTTTTCAGACTTTCCTGTTCTATTAATTATTTACATCCAAAAGGAATTTTATCTTCTACAAATCTCCCAGTGTGTTTATAACTATTTTCAATGACTCAAGGATATTTTAATGGGGCAGGAATTCTGAGAAATTCCAAAGGGAAGCTGAAGGGTGTCTGTGCTTGGCAAGTCAGAGTACAGAAGGATGCAGCAAAGGATAGAGTTGAGGGAACTTTAAAACCTCTGTTCTGCTGAGCTGAGGGCCTGACTGCACCTGATAAAAAGTTCTGTAGCTGGAGCAATTCAAACTGATGTGCTGGATTTTTTCTCAGTTAAGAAAACCCTTAAGGAAATAGACAAAAATCTACAAAATTAAATCTGATGACATGGATGTGCTCTTGTGTTCGCTCAGAGTGCTGAGAAGAAACAGTCAATACTGGAATGGAATATTGCTTTGCTTGTGCAGGATTTTTCCATTCAGACATGTCGAGTGGTTTTACAAACACTTAATAAAATGATCCTCCCCACTTGCTTTTGGTCAGTAGAATTTACTTCTGTAGCATGTGAAGAACCCAAAGAATAACACAGGATTCTTGCCAAGCAGTAGCAAAGTTCCTCTTCTCAATTGCCCACCTGTTTTTGTTTTTGTTTTTGTTTTGTTTTTGTTTTTGTTTTTAAATTTCTAGGATATTCTTTCCCATTTTTCAATCCAGTTTACTTCCATGAGACCTACAGAATTCAATTGCCTTCTTAGGGATTTAATTCCCTCTCTTATTATTTACTTTACATTACAATAGGAAAATCATGACCAAAACCCCCTAAAATGACACCCTTAGAAACTGAATTCCTTATTTTTATTTCAGCTGGAAATGGGTTTTGACCCCAAAGCAGTCACAGTCATTCTGTGCCCTTCTTATTGTAACTCACAAGGCACAAGCATAATACTTTGAACTATAGAAAAATGTTAATATTTTTCCTTAAACCAGCATACCCCTAGGTGAATTGTGTGTACAAAACCCCTCAATCATTGGGCTGTTGCACATCAGCTGTTTGATTTCTGTATTCTTTGACATATCCTGTACATTTGAGAAGTATATTTCCCTATTTTCTGGACAACTGGACATAAGCTTTGTGTCCTGCTGTACATGAGGTGACTTTCAAGATTTGGGCAGATTTTGTCTCTCTGCTCATTGCAAAGCTTGAGCTTTTTCTGCAGACTGTAAGGATGTGGTAATGCTCAAACCCTTGTACTCCACCTGTCTTTCCCATTTGAAATTGAGTTCAAAACAATTTCTTTAGAATTCCTAAGCACTCCACTACAGAGATGTGAAATACAGTGGGTTTTTAACTAAGCAGATGTAAAAAAATAGTGATGTAGTAATATATTAAAATAATAAAAATGTATTAAATAACAATCTTAGCGTTAAATCTAAACGAAGCAAGTACTTTAGTTGGGTGCAAGAAAAAACTTTCAGCTTTGAAGATTTTTTTGCTACTTGCTGGTGGTTTAAAAATGTAGTTACCAAAGAAGTGGAAAAAAGGGTTTTCTTTCCCTGCAGGAGCCTTTTAGATGTGGTGTAGTTTTGAAATGAGAGGGTAAAACCTCCTAAGAAACAGAGTAGAGATTTCCACAAAAAATCTGGAAACACCACCAAATAAAACAAAGTAAACCACAGAAACACTGAGTTATCAGATTGCAGTGTCATCCTGTAATGTTCTCTGCAAGCACAAGTAGTTCTTGCAGGAGAAATAGGAGTCTCCTGTCATCCAAGGTAGTTAACCAAGAAAAACATGAGGTTTTTACAATTGCTCAGACCTTTCAGATATTCCTTCTATTGCTGTGGCTCGTCTGAGCACAATCAGAAAAAAGAAACACAAATGTGGTTTCACCTTGCAGCTCCAGCACTCCAGACAACGGTGCTGCATCGTTTTCCATCAAGAGACAGAGCTGGTTTGTAAACTGTGGTGCTGCTGGAATTTTTACCCCTGGGCTTTCATACTTTGTGTGTCTGTACTCACCACTTACTGAGGATTAAAGCTTGCTTCCCAAGGAAGTGTGTTGACACCATGCAAAATGCTCCATACCTACATTTTTTCCCCCTGCACATTTTTCTGAGCTCAGCCTGGGAGATCCCCTTGATTACTTGGCAGCAGAATAAAAAGCACAAGTGTTCAGGATGTTTGGGAAACTGATCCTCTTTCTGCACATGCTTTTATTTGCCTTACTGTCCTTATTTGTTCATTGTATTTTAGTGTCTGCATGCCTCAAGTGCTAGAAAAACAAGAGTGGCTTTGCCAGTGTTTGTAATCCATGTGAGTACCAGCTCCTCTCTTTACCAAAACCCTTTTCTGCACCTTTCCTTGTGGAGTGGATGGATTAAAAAGCAGCAGGAGAGTGAGACAGCCATCCCTAAAAATCTCTTCTCTGGCTCTCTCCCTCCTGCCCCTGGTCATGCCTATGTGTTGACATCCTCTGTTTTGTTTCCTCTCCAGCTCCAAGTGCTGCTCCACGTGCTTTCTGACTCCTTTATCTGCAAGGCTCCTGCCTTCTCCTGTCACACATTGAGTCCAGCTGCCTCAGAGCTGCTGCCCCACACAATCTTCTCTGCAGCACACGTGGGACCTGTTCAGCATCTTGGCTTTCATGTGCTGTGGAAGGTATTTACTCCTTGCTGTGGGATTGTTTTAACTCATTGCTGTAATTACTCACAAGGCCAGACAGCTGCTGGCAGCTCTAAAGAGGGGTGGTAACAAAATGTGATGGATTCTGTACATTAGCAACAAAATATATATTCAGATAAACTAATGCAAGTTGTGTTTCCTTGCACTGAGTTAGCACAGAGCTTGATTTAGGGATTACTTCATTCCTATGAGAATGAATCCCTATTCTTCATTCTGAGAATCTCAGCTCTCCTTCAGAGGGACCCTGACACCAAACCTGTGAGGGCAGAGAGGCACAGCCCAAACTTCAGCACTCTCAGCACACCCTGAGTGTGTCAGGCAGCTGCTGCACAACAAATCTGCTCCTGCTCCCAGAGCTGGGACCACATTTGGCCTGAACTTGGGCCACAATTCAGCTGTGCACTGTGGGCTGCTGGGCAGGGACCCAGCCAGCAGTGGGGAGTAGGAGTTTTCCATCTTTGTATTATGTCAGAGTCTGAGGGGAGGCAGCTGCTGGGGATGTTTTAAGATAGGAGGTTTTTATTCCCAGCTCAGCCATTTAAGGTGAAACGAAATTTAAGGTGGCATTTCAGTGTGGGAAGGGGTTTGTTTGTCTGGATATTGAACCTCTGGAGCCTGACAGCTCTGGAATATCCTCACCTCACACAAAGCTTGGAGGATGGTGGGTGTAACTCACAGAGAAGTGAATGATGCTGCAGCGTGCAGGACGTCCTCCCTTGCTGGGAGCCTGCAGCTGTCTCTGGAATAAATGTCTTTGTGTCCTTGAACAGCTCTCCTGGCCTCACAGCCCCTCTGTGCTAAAGACAGTTAACAGAAGAGTGGCTGTAAAGGAAAGATCAGCTCCTGTCCTGTGCTGTGGGAATCCTTCAAGCACAGAACAGAGCGCAAAGAAGTTTAAATGAAGTTCAGCAACCTTTGCTTAAGAACAGGAAATGGGGAGTTGGACTGACCTGGCAGTCTCAGCAGCTCTTATAAATCTGTGTTTGGCAACTCACTTGTGTGAGGAGTGTTTGAAGGGTCTTTACATTTTCTGGCATCATCTGGTGGCTGAAAGCATTTTTTGCTGCAGTGATATGGGAAAATGATAATGGGAAAGATGCCTCTTTTTCCTTTAAACCGTGCCCTTGAGTGTTTCTACCACATTTTCTAGAACTCTCTTTGGCCCTGCTCTGAGTCTGAACAGCTCTGAATCCCTGAATTGCAACACAATGCTATCACTGATGGCATTGGACATCTTTGGACTGCTCACACTTCAGCTTTCTGTGGGGTTCACTGACTTCCCTGGTATGTGGACTTGGAAATTAGGGAATTCTTATAAAAGTAGGCCAGGATTAGAAGATTACTGTTCCTGTGTTTACCAGCACATTATTTTCCCTGCTACCTTTTACTATATAAGACATGAACCTTTTTTTTTCCCATTTCCACAGTGAGAACAATCAGTGACTTGAATGTTGGAACTCTTGGACTGGGAGGACTAAACTGCTGCAATGAGTTTCCTCAACCTCCATTGACCAAAACAACCTTGCAGAAGCTGATTAAACAAAACTGTCTCTCAGTGCTGGGCCACAACCTTAGAGAAAACAGGGGGAAGGAGTGAGGGCAGGAGGGGCTTCTGAAAGCTGTGCAGGGGTGCCTTGATATAGCAAGAAGAAGCTTCAGAACAAAAAACTTTGTGAATAAAATGCCAAGGCTGCACCTGGTAAGTGAAACACATCTTGAAGTTTACAGGGTCATCAAGGCTGGGAAAAACCTTTAAGATCATTAACACAGCACTGTCATGTCCACCACTAAAGCACATCTCCAAGCACCACAGCTACATGGTTTTTGAACATTTCCAGGTGTTCCGCTCCAGTGCCCTGGGCAGCCTGTGGCAACGCCTTCAGGGAAGAAATTTCACTAATATCCAATCCTCCCCTGGCCCAGCCTGAGGCTGTTCCCTCTCCTCCTGTCCCTGTTCCCTGGGAGCAGAGCCCGACCCCCCCTGGTCCCCTCCTGTCAGGGAGTTGTGCAGAGCCAGAAATTCCCCCTGAGCCTCCTTTTCTCCAGGCTGAGCCCCTTTCCAGCTCCCCCAGCCCCTCCTGGTGCTCCAGACCCTTCCCCAGCTCTGTTCCCTTCCCTGGACATGCCCCACTCAGATCATGCTTCTTCCAGTTTAATAAGGAAAAAGTGCTGCAGAAAAATGCAATTGTGCTCCTGACAGGACAAGATGTTGGGAGCCTTTGGTTGGCAGGGACACCTTCCACTGTCCCAGGCTGCTCCAAGTCCCATCCAGCCTGGCCTTGGGCACTTGAGGGATCCAGGGGAGCCCCACCCTCCCAGGGAACAATTCCTAATTCCCAATATCCCGTCCATCCCTGCCCTTGGCAGTGGAAGCCATTCCTTGTGTCCTGGCACTCCAGGCTGTCCCAAGTCTCTCCTGGAGCCCCTTTAGGCACTGGAAGGGGCTCTCAGGTGTCCCTGGAACCTTCTCTTTTCCAGGCTGAGCATTCCCAGCTCTCCCAGCCTTTCCTTGTAGGAGATGATGCTGATCCCACTACAAAATGGAGCCTGTTATTCAAGCCAGTGTGGATAAAAAGTCATGGCCTGCATGGAAAAGAGCTATCTTTGTGCAAGCTTTGATGTTAAAAAATAGTAACTTGAACTCACAGATGTACTGATTACCCTGCTAAAAGAAGACGTGGAATCTCTTCTCAGAATTACAGCATTTTAATTAGAAGAATGTGAGCAAAGCCTTAATCTTGTTAGTAGGGATAGATACGGATGAGGCAGAAACAAAATCCACAGCAACATAGTCCAAACACAAAAAGCTGCCTTGGAGGTTGGTAACAGCACCAGAACTGCTCCCTGCCACTGCTCTTCCTGCAAGACTAAGCTTGACAGTGACTAAGTTGGAAGAAATAGCTCTTCTGCCTTGTAGCACTGAGCTACATCACACAGATGTTTGGGAAAAAATAGCTGCAGTGTGGGAAAGGTACTTCAGATTTACAACCCAAATCCACAGATACTTGATTATTCTCTTTAAAGTTCTTTTGAGCCTTTCTAAATTCTTGTGACATTCAGGGATCAATAGGAATCTCATCTGTAGCTGATTCTGACAGATGTTAATCTTTGCCTTGGCTTTGCAGCCTGCTTGAAATAGAACTTGTTCCTTCATGTCAGGCCTCTGGCAATGCTTACTGAGCCAGGATTACAGTCTCCAGTGAATCCCATTTGTACTGTCATTAACTTTCTAAACTGTTCCCCATAGCTGGCAACCTTTCCATGCTTGGAGATCTACTTAGTGGGAAGCTGGGAGAGTGATGGGTTTTGCCTGTCAGGAATTATTGTGTCTTTAATTGAGATTTGTTTAATTTTTGTCATTAAGTCCATTTACATTGTAGGCATTTCACTGTGCTTGTACCCTGGCTGGGTTTTGTGCCATTTACCTATTAAAGAAAGAGAAAAAAGCTCTGTGTTTACTTAAGATTTTTACAAGTAGCCATTTCTTTTTCTTCCATCAGCTTAGTCAATAAATTAATCTAATTTTTGGATTGGAAAAAACAGCTCATCTGCAGATTCTGTGCTGTGTTCTAAGGAAGTGATGAGATTTACTTGGCAAAATACAGGTGAAGATTCAGTACCTGCTTGTCTGGAAGGAATTGTCAGAACCCATAAACATGGGAATTATGGTTGATTCCAAATTAGGGATAAATCTCGATCAGGAAGCCACAGGAATGGGAATATTTCTCCTGCAAATGCCAAGGACTTCGTGGTGAACAGAAACCCCTGGGTGTAGCATTGCAGTCACAGAGGTGTGGGAGGCTTGGAGCAGCCTGGTCCAGTGAAAAGTGTCCCTGCCCCTGGCAGGGGGGGAATGAGATGAGCTTTAAGGTCCCTTCCAGATGAGACCAGTCTGGGATTCTGTAATTCCATGGTTCTCTGACAGGCCAGGGGTGCAGGTGACTTTGCTTCTCACTTTTTGTGAGTCAGGGGGGAGCACAGCTGAGTGAGTTACAACAAGAGCTCGATAGTGATCACTGCAGCAGCTGGGGAAGCCAAAGTCTTGCTTCTTAATAAGAGAAAAGAAAGCTGATTAATCAGCTGAGTCACCCAGCTCTGCCTCAGTGCTGGTATGAGTGGCATTCCCTATGGATCAGCCTATTCCGAGGGAAAAGCCAAACCATAATCAAGGCTAATTGACTGAGCTCAATCAAATGTTTCAAAATACCACCCATGAGTTTGACATCAAATAAAAAGCAGGGATATTCCCAGCCAGGCAGTTAATTGCTTCCTGAATACTTGTTCTTTGCAATAATTTGAGGATTCTCACCAGTGCTCCCTTCCATTTCCATTTCCCAGGTTTACAGCAGCTTACAGTGTAATGTACAGATTAACAGACTGGAACAAGGCACTTGCCCTCTCACATTTCTTCCTTCTGAATGATGCTGCAGTGCTGCCTTGTCTCTGGGACAGAAAATTTGCAGCCTCCAGGAGTTAAAACAACTTTTTAGAAGATTTTAGAAAGATAATCCCAACTTCTTGCAGCTATTAGTGCTAGGACCAAAAATTGCAGTATTTCAGAGTAAAGCCAGTAGGCTTTTTAGTCATTATGTTTAGAGAATTAATCCCAAAAGGATGTTTCTATGGCTTTTGTTTCTTACATCCAGCAGGAATTGTTTCAAAGAGGAGCTGAAATGTCAGACTTTTTGCAAGAGTTTGTCTAGTGGAAAATAACGGTGGTGTTTAAACATTTGTCTGGTTCCTGATGTGCCCCAGGTTGTGTGCAGCGATGAAAAATCAGCAGCACATCTGTAAATGAATCATCTTTTTCCCTGCACGCACAGGGTTGCACAATTGCATCGACTGCTGGCTTAGGTGAGTATTTGATATTTGTCATGTGGAACTCTCCCTTCCCATTGTAATATCAGAAATTCCAGGAGTAATTAACAGCTGAATTTGATGTCACGGTTAATGAGCCGCAGTCCTGCTGTGACCAGGGCAGGAGCACACGGGCTGAGCCAGCCTTCTGCAGTCACCACGACTGGAATGACAGCATGGACATCTGGCTGCAAGCCCTGCAGCTGGACTGGACCTTTCCACATCTGGCTGAGTGTGCAGAGCAGGTGGGAGTGCCTCAGGTGAGGCCCAGCATTAGGGAGAACAATATGGAATCCCGGAATGGTTTGGTTGGAAGGGACCTCAAAGCTCATCCAGCTCCAGCCCTGACACCTCCAACTGCCTCAGGCTGCTCCAACCTGCTCCAAGCCCTGTCCAGCCTGGCCTTGGACACTTCCAGAGATCCAGGGGCAGCCACAGCTGCTCTAGGAACTCCATTCCAGCCCCTCCCCACCCTCACAGGGCACAATTCCTTCCCAACACCCCACCTAAACCTTCCAACCTTTCTGTCCAGCCCTGCAAGGAAAGTGTTTGGGTTTCATAGGGAATCTGGGAATGCTGAGTCCAGAGCTTCTGAGCTGCTCCTTCAACTTGGGACCCCCTGGGAAGGCCCTGCTGGGCCCCCAGCCCTTGTTGTGGGGCACTGGTCACAACAGGGGGTGCAAAATGCTTTCATGGGTGTGGTGGTGCTCGAGCAAAGGTTGGACTTGATGATCTTGGAGGTCTTTTCCAACCTTAATGATTCGGTAATCAATTCCATGATCTTTTTCCCACATAATCCTGATTCTGGTTTGTATTTCACTTAAAAATCCATCACTCTTCTGCAGCAGGACATGAACACAGGTGCCACAGGCTTCACACCTCCTGTAGCTCCACATAAAACATTCAGAAAACTCCCAAATCTGAATTTCCGTGGGCGTTGTGCCAATATTAATTAGTTGAAATAACCTGATATATTTGAAATTAGCTGTCATTATAACACTTGACCCCATATGTAACCACATATTTTCCTTGTCTGGGTGTTTGCTGTGCACCTTGTATTTATTACAGTGTTATTTGTTAATGCTTTTGTGTGGTGACTCAGTTGTCAGGAAGAATCATTGTGGTTACAAAGAAGCAGTTTTATTGTGAACTGGAAGGAAGAGAATATGGATAAGGATGGAGTGGGAGATGAAGATGACAGAAGATGACATTTGTAGCCAGATGTGATTTGTAGTATGAAAATATTAAATGCTGTTGAAAAGTGGGACTCCACAGATTATTGACATAATTGTGGCAAGAGGAAAAATTTTTTCTTCGGTATTTGCCTGGTTTTGCTACAATTTTCATCAGATGATGAATACATGACAATTTTACATTGTCTAACACAAAAAAAATTACTTTTTATTCTATTTTTTAAAATAACATATGCCTAGCAGATTTCTAACTGAACCATCTTTTTAAAGAAAAATGTGATTTTATTTTGCATTATTGTGATTTAATTTTGCATCTTTCAACTTTTTCTCTAGGGTTTCTTTGCATTAGTATTAGGTTCAAAGCAATAATCAAGGTCTATGCCTTACAAGATCCTTTTTTGCCTGCTTAAAATGAAAACCAGAGGGGAGTTTTGCTGATTAGGTGTGTACTTCATTTCTGTGCACAATGCCAGAGTTTAAATACATGTCACTTGGAAATGAGCTTTTGCAAATTCAAAGGGAGGGAGATGAACTTTAAATCTGGACTTTAAACCTCACATCAGTTTTCCTGTGGCACTGGAGATGTGTTATTTTCACAGAAAGTATTTCCTTTTGCTTTCAAGTGATGGCACAAGCAAGTGCTGAAGACTGAATACAAATTACTTAAATTCTTTTTGAAATTTGAAACACCGGACAAAGGGGAGAAATTCTGCGGGTCATTAAATAGTTTTCTAATTGCTTTGCTTTCAAAGAGGAGGGAAGAAATGAGAAGGAAAGAGCCACACACTTTTCTGTCTCAGAACACACAGAGAAAAGAAATGGTCTCTAGCCTCAGCCCTTCCCAGCACCAGGAACGTGCACCCAGGGAGAGCTCATGGATGCAACTCCCTCTGATGCTTTGGATTCTGGATGCTTTGCCAAAACCAGAAACTCACACTTTTGGCATAGATGAAGTGTCCTGGAATGCGAGGCTGAGCAGTGACCCTTTGCACTCTCCTCTCTCCAGCTTGTGCCTGAGAAAATGATGAGAGGAAGGTTTGGCAGGAAGGACTGGGGCAGGGAGGGTTTGGATCCAGGCAGGAGGAGAACGTGGATGTTGAGTGTTCAGAGCACTGATAACACCAGTCACAGAATTCCAGGATGGTTTGGGTGGGAAGGGACCTTAAAGCTCATCCCATTCCAGCCTTGCCAGGGGCAGGGACAGCTCCCACTGGACCAGGCTGCTCCCCAGTGATGAGGGAAGGGATGGAAAAGATTTCTGACATGGAAAATGAGCCCACACCTCACTTCAGTGCCTTGTTCTGTGCTTATTTGTTTCTCTTGACACACTCCATGTGCTTTCTCCTCCCAGGTAAGAAGTGCAGCTACTGTGATCAGTTTTGCTGAGGGAAACGGATAAAATTACCAACACTGAGCAGAAACAAGAATAATCAACTTACTCCTTTTTAGAGAGAACCTTTAATGTCCTCTCAGTAGAGGACAATGACCAGGTGGCCACTGTTGTCTCTGGCAGGGGCAAATAGAAGATTCTAAGAGCAAGATGAGCATATCATGGTGTAAATAATTCACATAAGCAGACTGCATGGCTGTGGGAATGCACCCACCTCAAACCCCTTGCTGGTCTGGTGTTGGGACACAGAATATCCCAAAAGGGTCATGGAATAATGGGCAGGAAATGATGCATTTGGAAAATGCAGGCTGTGTCATCCACCACAGGGCAAAGCTCTTTGTGAACAAGCACAGGTCTTTTCTCATACCTGACTCATCCAGCACATAAAGTCGTCAGAGAAAAAGAATAAAAGCTATGTTTCAAAATAGAAAAACACATATTCTGTGAGCCAGAGCTCTTAAATGTATCATAATCAAAGTATTACGTAGCAATGAGGTGCCCGGCAAATCCCCATTACAAAAATTT
>VWZP01001414.1:53486-66612 GCA_013396995.1 Dicaeum eximium | reverse complement strand
TTTTTTTTTTTTTTTGGAGAGCCT
This sequence comes from Dicaeum eximium, assembly GCA_013396995.1. NCBI lineage: Eukaryota > Metazoa > Chordata > Aves > Passeriformes > Dicaeidae > Dicaeum > Dicaeum eximium. Next base: position 66,588 of record VWZP01001414.1, on the reverse strand, counting down.
GGATCACATATGGTTGTGTCAGGAACAAAATAAAATAGTCAAAGTAAAGCAGTGAACCAGACCAGCAAAAAATCTCTGTCTTTCTACTTATACAATAGGGGGAAATACAAAGTGATTAAGAAGTGGGGAAAAAATCAAAATAGTAGTTTTTCACCTGGCAAAGCCATACTTGGCAAATAGAAAGTTATCAAACACATAATCTGCTTCCCAGCTGTATTTACACTGGGCTAATTTACTCCTTGTAGGTCAGAACTGTCAGAATCAGTGTAATCTTTACAAATTTCCTGGGCAGTTAACAAGTAAATGAGCTAAGGCAATTTTCACTGCATCCTCTATAAGGCTGCAACATTTCTCACAAATATGGCAGTTCAAAAGAAATTACCAGCCCTGAGTTACGAACCAGATTTCTTTTATCCATTAGTCATTCATTTAATTCATTTCTTTGATTTTATTCTTGGAGGAGCTCCATGTTTGCATAACAGAAATGGCCATTATGGTTTAGTGGTGTTCGTCAGAGGTTGGACTTGATGACCCTGGAGGTCTTTCCCAACCTTAATGATTCCATGGTTCTATGATTTTGGCAATAATATGTGAAACCAAGGCCCAAAACAAAATCAAAGAACTTGTTTTACCTTCTGGTTGATTTGTGCTTGAATCTTTTCCCACTGAAATCAGTGGGGATTTTGATTCCTAACAAGTCAATGGGAGCAGAATCTGATCTTTTATTAGCAGAATCTGATCTTTTACTGCTATGGACCCCCTGGGGACAGGAAATTGGAATTTGGAGCCAGGAAGATAAACGAGGGAAAGACTTTTTGGAACAAGTTTATGGTCTGTGTTGATGTTCAGTTTTAGAAAACCTCTGAGTAAAAGAAGTTTTGAACTACCTCAAGTGTTCTGGTCACTGCAGGTTTGATTTCTGCCACGCTGAGGGGGGATTGTGGCAGGGTTTGGGTGGAAAGGCCAGGCCAGGGAGCTCCTCACCTCAGTGCATTGTCACCACTCTCAGCTTCTTCCAGGAAATGCCACTGTGAAATGTGGAAGTCATGTCCATGAGATAGGACAAGGGGGAATGGCAGGGATGGATGGGATATTGGGAAGGAATTGTTCCCTGGGAGGGTGGGCAGGCCCTGGCACAGGGTGCCCAGAGCAGCTGTGCCTGCCCCTGGATCCCTGGCAGTGCCCAAGGCCAGGCTGGATGGGGCTTGGAGCAGCCTGGGAGGGTGGAAGGTGTCCCTGCCATGGCAGGGATGGGATGGGATGAGTTCCCTTCTCACCCAAACGACCCTGTGATTTTTATGTGATAAAACCAATCCCAGCAACAGACAGTGTGCGACTCACACATCTTGATTTGGGTCATCTGATGGTGCCAACCACTGTGCCATAAAATCTCAAAGCATTGTTGGAAAAGCAGGAGCCTTGGGGAATAAAGAAGAAAGGTGACAAACAGCTGTCTCCAGGACAAGGAAAAGTCAGAGGTGTTTCATTCCCTGAGCAGTGGCCTGGGGCAGCTCAAAGGATGGACAGAAAGTGGCAGAAAAGCCATCAAAAGTTATTTCAAACTATCTGCTGCAGTCATTTGAACTCTGACAATATAGCAGAGTTGGTGTCTGTATTTAGGGCCTGATTTCTCCTTGCACTGGGCACTTCCAGCTGTCCCCAAATACTGAGCAGCACTTTGCTCATTTTCTCCTGCTGTCCAGCCCTGGTGTGATCTAAATGTCTCCCCCAGGAGCTGTTCTGCCTCTGGCTGTAGCCAGCCCTGGATGTCCTTGGTGACTCTCTGCCAATGCACTCAGGTTCTTGGCATCCAGGTTTCAGTGCTGGCATTGCCATTCTCTGCTGCATTTCTCAGGGTGAGGCAGTTCTGAGTGTGAAAGGTTATTATCAGTGTAATTAATGAGGCATTGCCCTGCTACTTTTTACTTGAGCTTTACTTGTGTATAATATTTTCTGTGGAAGCTGTTAGAAAAGACCTGAGTTCAATAAAATTTTTCAAATAAGATGCTAGCTCTGTATAAAGACCACACTGAGATGAGATGAGATGAGATAAAATGGTATTTCCCTATTTCAGTGAATTTCACAAGATGCCCCAGGATTCCCAGGCCCTTCTCCACTGCCTCAGACACTGATTTGCCTGAAGAGCTGTAAATCCCATCACTGATGCCTTCCTGCAGTGGTAACATCCATGAACACTGGCCTACACCTAATCCTTGAGCAAAAACCAAAATGAGGGATGCTATTTTACCTTTTGCCATTCTTTCACCGACGAACTGGCAACCCACAGTAAATATTACACAGTCACTTTTTTTTGGGTGGGGTGGGTCAGGTGTTGACAGCTGAAGCTCCAAGGAGAAGGAGCTGGAGCAGAAGTGCATCCAGGTGAGGAATTCTGCCTCCTGCAGCCCCTGGGGATGGCTGGGAGTGGGGTGCACACAGAGCAGCCCCGTGGGGACCTTCTCCTTGGGCTGCTCTCCCACTCAGGCTCATTCTGGAAGCACAGATTTATGGAAGCACAGGCAGCAGCTTTGCTCTCAGTGTGCCTGATTGCTCCCTGAACCCTGTGACCTGCAATACCCGTGGGGAGGAATTCCACAGCTCCCTCTGCCCAGGGAGAGGAACCACCTTGTTTTGTTTGCCTCGACGTTGCCACCTGCCAGTTTTATTTCCTGCTCCTCGATTTTTGACAACAGCCATTTCCTCTCTAGATCTTAAGGACAACTGCGACTATAAATATCTCCCCCACACCCCTGCTCAGCCATCTCTTTTCCAGACTTAGAAATCAAAATCTCTCTAGTTTCTCTAAACACAGAAAAATGTTCCGGGCTTTCATCATCCTGCACCTTTTCTTGTTTTACTTTATCCTTTTATCCTTGTAACCAGTGACCAGAGCTACAGGCAGTACCCAGGATTTGGGGATGGGATGGGTTTTTATTGAAGGTCTGAGATCTTCTTTCTCCCAAATTTCATGGCTTTAGTATTAGTGGCACTGGGCAGACAGGAGTGCACATAACGCACAGTGAGTGATGCTGTCATCTCTTGGCAACAGCAAAAATGATCTTGCTTTACTTGGCCACATAATTTTTGGTATAAATTCACATCCACATGCACACAAATATTTAATGAATTCTGTGGGGCAGCACAAAGGGCATTGTGGGGAGAGAAAAAGCCACAACACATCCCACAGGAGATCTGTCCCTGAGCTTTGGTTGGAGAAATGTTCTTAAATGCTTTGGCCTCTGTGACCCTGCTCAGGTCAGACCCAGCACAGGGTGAATTTCCTTCTGGCCAGGGCAGGAATGCAGTTGTAGGAGCATTGGTGCATGTGCCCTTTGCTTGCACAGGATCATGGAATCATTAAGTTGGAAAAGGTCTCTGAGGAGATTGAATGCAGACGTGACCACAGCAGCGCCGTGCTCAGCCCTGCCCCACGTCCCCGAGTGCACACCTGGCCATTTCTGAACACTTTGGGCTGGTGACCCCAGCAGCCTGTCCCAATGTCTGGCAACCCTTTCAGGAGAGAAATTTCCCATAATATCCAACCTGACCCTCCCCTGGCACAACTTGGGAACACTTTTTCTTGTCCTGTCCCTGTTCCCTGGGAGCAGAGCCTGACCCCTCTGGCTGTCCCCTCCTGTCAGGAGTTGTGTCCCCTGAGGTCCCTCTGATCCCCCTTTTCTCCAGGCTGAGCCCTCCCAGCTCCCTCAGCCCCTCCTGGTGCTCCAGCCCCTTCCCCAGCCCCGCTGCCCTGGGACAAGTTTCTTTCTTTCTTACTTTCCACGAGATAAATTTGGTGGGAAGAGGTGTTGCCCCCTTTCTCTGGGAATTTAATAAAAACTTCGGTTTAACAAATCCTTTGCCCGAGCAGCTGCCGGCAGAGGTCACCGTTGCTGTAGCTGGGCTGGAAGGGGTTGAGTTTTCCTCGGCTTTTATTGGCCCCACATTTGGGACTGACAGTATATTTCTAACCAAATATTTCTGACAAATATTTCTTACCCCACCAATCCAGCACTCGCTGTTGCTGTTAGAGCACTGAATCTTTTGGAATGAAACCATCGGTTTTAGTAACCCTTTATATTTTTTTTTTCTTTATCAGCAGTTCGTTTGTAAAATGTAGATGAAAAAATATCAAAGATTTCTGTTAACTTCTTAAAATTCCCAGTATTTTTTCCACGTGCCTTTAATTTAAATCAGTAATGCTAATTAGTACGTATTCAATATTCTGTTAGTCCTAAAAGCATTTTGTAAGGAAACAGAAAACCAACTAATAGAATCTGTGCTTAAGGGAACATTTATATGGCCAAAGCCATGGAGCAGTAGGGGAATTTATGGGATTTATTCTATTGATTGAAACAATCTAGTTTTTAGTGTGTTATATTTGACCCTTGTTCTAGACATCCCATTAAACAAAGATATTTTACACTTGAAAATGCTAATCTGAATATGTATTTTAGGTATTTTTCTAAACTGTTTTTTAAAATTAATATCTTGTGGTTATTTCATGCGCTGCTCAGTTATCCTACAAAGTAATTGTTTATTTAGTATATGAGTTAAAGTGATGCTTGTGCTCATTGTAACTCTCCACTGAACTTAGATGAAGACATCTAAAAAGATAATTTTGGATTTTGGTGGAGAAAAGGAGCATTGCTCAGCTACGGGGATGAGGAAATACAGCCACGGTTACTTTCTTTAGCACCTTGTTGGGAGGGCCAGATCCCTGCGGGGCGAGGGCTGGGATTGATCAAGCTGTGAAATCGCTGGGACTGCACAGATGTGTCAGGGGGCTCCTCTCCAGACCTCGCTGAGATTTGTTTTAAAATGATTCATGTCTATGATTATTAATACATTTAAAGGCCGAGTCTTTCTTATCATACTTGAGAACTCTCCAACATATTTGATTCATGGTTCAAATCTCTTCGTTCCATCCCTGTAGCCTCGTGGGGAAGTGCAGAAAATACTGGAACCCTCTGAATTTCAGACAAAACTGCCTGAAATGGCAGTTGGCAGGGGGATTTTAAAAGCCTGTTTTCCACAATATCTGAACCAGCTCAGAAGTGCCACAAGCAGGAATGTACAGACAAGTCAGCTCCCTCTCTGTCTTATTGCAGATAATCGTTACATTTTACTTTGGCTTAGCAAAAAAAAGTGCCCCAAAAACTTTATTGAGGTACTCTAATGCATGAAAACATCCATAAATTATCTGTCTAACAGCCACAATGCAACTTCCAAGTTGTGACAACTTGGAGAACCAGCCTGACAAGCACGCTCACTTTTGGTGTTTTTCTAAAACTTCCTGAGCTTTATAAGGAGAATTTAAAATGAAGAAAAAACCGAAGCACAAACACTTTTTGTTCTCAGCACACAAATTCCTTCTGTCTCCCCGCCTGGGGTCCCCGTTTTTATCTGTGAGCAGTGTCTCAGCTAAAACAGTGTTATCACCAGCTATAAATCAATAAACATTGTCAGCTCCATCCTGTCACTACACACAGGCAGCAGGGAGGTCGTGAGCTTTTCCAAGTGGACATCCCAGAGGATACACGGTCTCTAGTGAAGTCCTGCTCTGTCTGCAGCTAAAAGGATCCTGCCTTGGTTCAGTCACGCTTTGATTTCGCAGAATTCCTATTTATTTATATTATTAAAGAAAGAAAGGAGCTTTTATCTAGACTAGAATTATCACAGGGCGGGGGAAAAAAGAAATAAGAAAGCCTCAATATTCACAACAAAGCCAGTAAGGAATTTTCATGTAGGTGTAACTGCTGTAGAATGCAAATAAAACTAAGTTCCCATATACCTGGATAAAAAGAATAAGAACACTCGCATTTCCCTGAGATTAAGCTGCTCTCGCTAAAGATGTTTTTCAAGCTTTAAGCTTATCCACAGCTGCCCCACGAACACCTTCCAGATGTGCGTGCCGCCAAACCTGCCTCAGCAGATGCGATTTTCGGTTCCACCAAACCACGCTCGTGGGGAGCGAGCGCTCCGCGTTGCACGGACATCCATCCTTCTATCCATCTTTCCATCCATCCTTCCATCCTTCCATCCATCCTTCCATCCATCCATCCATCCCTCCGTGCATCCCTCCGTGCCTCCCGCAGAGCCGCCCCGGGCGCTGGGCTCGGCGCCGGGGCCGTGCGCGCTGCCGAAGCGTTCCGGGCACTCACCTGAGAGCCGGAGCGCTGCTGGCCGGGGGCTCGGCGCTGCCCGAGGCTGTCCTGGCCGCTCTGCGCTCCGTGGCAGCGCTGTGCTCCGCCGTGCCCGGCCCGCAGAGCCATTCACATCCCCGCTGCCGTCGCAGCCTCATTCAGCGCTCGGGGCTCCGCTCTGATTCACAGCGATCCGGCTCCCTCTGGGTCCTAGCGCTGTGGACGTGTGGGAGCTGCACGGACTCGCAGGAATTCAGCCCTTGGCCGGCTGCCGAGCGCAGGCAGGGATGCACAGATGTGCAGCGAAAGTTTCAAAGCGTGGCTGCTCGTGTGAGCGCGCTCGCTGAACGCGGCGGAGGCTCCGGAGCGGCCGGAACCCTCGGCAAGGGGCGTTCTGTGCTCAGCCTCTCCACTCTGCATCCTAATCCTTGCCCTCGATTTAAAGATGAGGGCTCGCAGAGCGAGGCTCCCGGCTCCCTGATGAATGGGTCCTTTGGGAAATCATCTCCAGAGCCCTTTGCTCGTCTCAGGAGTGTGCAAACAAACCTGGAGGAGCACCAATGGTTAAATTAACCGGGCTCCCTGCAAAAGCTGTGCAGTCCCATTATCAGCTGGCTTTAACTGGGGTCAGCCAAGCGCTGGTTGAGAGTAGCAAAGAAATATTTGACCCTGACTCGAGGCAGAGGAAAAGATTATATAAGAATCCTTCCAACCGAAATATTCTGTGTTTAACACGCTTACCTTCAGCAACAAAGAGATATGGAAATGTTTTCCAGCGTGTTTGAGGAGAGGGATTAAGTAGTTTACAAAGGAGCAGCAGCGGGATTTAGGCAATGGTAAATATAGGAAAGAAACGTAAAAATTTAAAACTTTGTAATATATATAAAAGGCAGCTTGGCAAAAAACTCTACTCTCAAAAAAGTTGGCAACTCTTTTGAGGATTATGAAGAAGCCTCTTAGAATTTCATAGTTCTTGTTCTGGCACAGTTGAACCTTTGTGATTATACAGACCCAAGGAAAAAAAAATTAAAAGCAGATCACTGCATTTTATCTAAGTGGAAGTAATCAAACACTTTTTGATTCCATCCAGGAGAGGGCAGCCAGCCGGAGAGACTGGTCCTTAAATCCTTTGGGAAAGGGAAAGATGTGTGGAAGGCGAAGAGCAAGGAGGCAGAGAAGCCTTGAGATAATCAAGTTCTCTGCCACGGGAATGTGCTGCTTTCTGAACCTGGAGCACCCCTGTTCTCATGTTTTATTAGCATGATCAGAAAAACTTTAAATTCCTCCCCCACAGAGCCAAAGTGGCTTCAGTGCTAGATTGATTCTTGGAGGTGATGTGTGTTTAAAATTGCCTGGAATATCCTTTAGGAAATTGCAGCACAAAATGCTGGATGTGACTGCTGAAATTGCCTTCCCCATTTGCCAGGATTATGCAGATTGCTTTGTTTTTCTCTGAGAAAAATGCTTCTGCACATGATGGCAGCCACAGGCCAAAGTGTGTCTCCATTTACACAGGGAGAGTTTCTTCAGATGTTGCCTGCAAACCTTGACCTCGGGGTTTGGCCGGACCCTCAGGGCCCATGGCAGAGCTGCCAGGCTCTGCCTGTGCTGAGCATTTGTCTCTCCTCATTAGGGCATTCTCAGATTAGGACTTTGTGCTGGAAAATTGGGAAGAGCCATAGAGCCCGTTGTGACTGCAGCAAACAGCATCAGATGAGAGCTATAAAATGATAGGATTTTTCTTTTCTTTACATATGTTGAGCATCTCTAAGAGTATTTCTTGGCCAGAGCTGCCTGTTTTTTCTTAAAACTGTGTTTTAAGAAAACTGCATGTTTTTTTCTTAAAAGCTCGTTTGGACACAGTAATCAACAATACATTGTGTTTGTAATTAATCTGTGTCACCGGCACTAATTTCTGTCTTGAAGAAATCCCCCTCTGGTCCCACATCCTCGCCCCTCCTGAGCTCACCCCAGCAGGCTGATGTTAGCAAGCAGCACAGCTGGGATCCCTGGGAAGAAGCAGGAGCTTGTCTGCTTTTCCTGACGTTCCCATGTCACCCAAACAAACACCAATTCAGCTTTTGGAGAAGGTGTGGCAGCAGTGCAGGAGGAATGTCTGATCCCAGGGCATTGTGCTCAGAGGTGAATTCTCCTCCTTCAGCCCTGGTTGGAGGCGCAGATTTAAGGAGGAAAGCCTTGCTCAAGCTCTCCATGAGCTGAGGGTTCTCTTGCTCTGGCAGGTCACTGGTGCAAGGTGAGGGATTGGGATGTTGGGCTGAGTAAGGAAAGGATGTGCTCTGGAGTCAGAGAGGCAGCTGGATAAACAGTCTTGTGAGCACAGGATAAATGAATTCTGATTCTCTACTGGTTTGTGTCCAGTTATTTCTCTGCTTCTGCTACAATTTAAAGTCTCCCATGATCTCTTGGATGAGCTGCTTCTGTGAGAAGCTGTGGCTGCCCCAGCCCTGGCAGTGCCCAAGGCCAGGTTGGACCCTGGGGCTTGGAGCACCCTGGGATAGTGGAAGGTGCCTCTGCCCAGGGCAGGGGTGAAACAAGATGAGCTTTAAAGTCCCCACCAACCCAAAATGTTACAGAATTCTATGGATTCCTCCCGGAATCTGTGTCCTTTGTGCTGCTGAAAGTCTTAGAGAAGGCATTTGGGAGGAAGTGTCTGTGCTCTTTTGGTTTAAAAGAAACAGCCTTCGAGGAAAAATGCTGCTTTTGATGATGATGAGTGCTCGTTTATTTCTGAAATCTTTGTGGGTTTGGAAGCAACATGGGCAAGTACAGCTGCTGTTCATAAAATCTTGGCACTTTAGAGAGGTGTCAGGTCACTGAGAAAGGGACCCACAGAGCATCAAACAGTTTTCAGAGGTCCTGTAAAAGTATAAAGGGATGGGATGAGCTTAACAAGTTTTATTTTCTTCAGAAACACTTCTTTAAATGTTTGTGTGCATTACATTCCTTGTAATGCTAAGTCTTTACATGAGAAGAGATGTATCACAAGTAACCCTTTTCCCCTGCTTGTCCTGGGGGTGCTTTGATGTGAGTGTGAGGAAGAGTTATAAGCAGCTCAAATTAAACACCCAGTGTGGAAGACTGTGTCTGTTTTACCTGAAAGAATATTTAACTTTTACACTTCTACATTTGCAGGAAGCAGAACATTGTTAACTTGTGTAAACTTGTCTGAGAGCTGCTCCCAGGGCTAAAGTGAATGGAAAGAGATCACAGAATCCAGACTGGTTTAGGTTGGAAGGGACCTTAAAGCTCATCCAGTCCCACCCCTGCCATGGCAGGGACACCTCCCACTGTCCCAGGCTGCTCCAAGCCCTGTCCAGCCTGGCCTTGGGCACTGCCAGGGATCCAGGGGCAGCCACAGCTGCTCTGGGCACCCTGTGCCAAGGCCTGCCCACCCTCCCAGGGAACAATTCCTGCCCAATATCCCATCCATCCCTGCCCTCTGGCAGTGGAAGCCACTCCCTGTGTCCTGTCCCTGCATCCCTTGTCCCCAGTCCCTCTCCAGCTCTCCTGGAGCCCCTTTAGGTACTGGAAGGGGCTCTCAGGTTTGCCTGAAGCCTTCTCCTCTCCAGGTGAGCACCCCCAGCTCTCCCAGGCTGGCTCCAGAGGAGATATTCAGCTTTTACAACTCAGCTGGAGGAAGCTCACCCATGTTTGGAGGTGAGTAGAAGTTAATCAAGAGGTTGGAAGGAATGATCACAATGCAAATTCTCTTCTTGTGTTCGTTACAGGGAATGAAAAAGTTGATAAAGGAATTGAGGGTCTGTTTTGCCCTGGGGGGTTTGTGCAGCACCACTGGGGGTTGTGTGTGGGGGAGACGTTCCCAGAAAAAAGCAGAAGCTCACTTATGGGTCATGAATAAATGGGTCAGACAAACAAGTTCATTACTGATTTACTGTAGGACTCAGTCTCCTGTAAATATTTTCTTAACTGTCTCTGCCTCATGGCTTCACAGCTGAGTCGATACCACATAGGGAATGTGGCTTGGGCACGTTGGAAAATCGATGGGAACACGAAACAATTCCAACAGCCTGCAATCCAAACCGAGTGGGGAGACAGCCACTCAGCTCTGCTGGACTGCTGAAGTGATTTGCACTGATCCTTTCTTTCTCTATCGCCTGGTTCTGTACTGCACAGGAGAAAGAAACTCTTTGACTCTAAATGAAAACATCTCAAAAGCCTGAGCTGACTAAAAGCAAAATGTCTGGTGATGGTTCAAGTGCTGTTACAGACAGAACATAATTGTAGTGGCAGTGACAGAGTGACAGAGCTCTGAGAAAAACTTCACATTCTGCTTCAGACCCTGCACAGATTTGGCCTGACAGTTGTTTGAAGAGATAAAAACCATTTTTTCTGGAATGCACAGGCTTGCAGGCAATACATGCTTTATTTAATATATGCTTTTATTAATGGCTCTAAACTGAAAGAGAGTGGGTTTAGATTAGATGTTAGGGTGAAATTCTCTCTGAGAGTGGGCAGGCCCTGGCACAGGGTGCCCAGAGAAGCTGTGGCTGCCCCTGGATCCCTGGAAGTGTCCAAGGCCAGGTTGAACAGGGCTTGGAGCAGCCTGGGACAATGTAAAGTGTCCCTGCCAGGGCAGGGGTGGAATGGGATGGGATTTGAGGCTCTTTCCAACTCAAATCATTCTGGGATTCTATGATTAATTATCAGTTCTTCATTGGCAGAGAGGATCAAATAAGAGCGTATATGCTATTTAAAATATTAGAGGAATTATGGATTTTGAGAATCAGCACTCAGATATTTATTCCATGCTCTTCTGTGAGAGGATGAATATTTTAAAGAAATTCTGCTTAGTAGCTGCAAAGTTTTTCCCCAGGACTGAGCTTTTTGCGCTTGGCTGAGCCAGACTTGGGTTAAAGTCTGAGTTCTCCTTGGAAACCGTTGTTTGTCAGAGTTTGCTGATGGTGGATTTTGTTTGAGGTCTTTCTCCTTGGACAGAAGCTGCTCTGATGGATTTTTAGAAGGAGAACACCTGCTCTGGTGTACCTTTCACATTCATCTCCTTGACAGAGGCTTTTAAAGAGCCAGTAAAAAACCTCCCTCCCCGGTGCTGGGGTTGAGTATTTTTGCCTGGTTCTGTGCTGCCAACACTGTGCCAGCATTAATCTTTCAAACACCCACAGTCTGACAAGGGAATCCTGGTTTGGGGGCTGCCAGCACTGCCAGAGGAGCCCAGCAGCTCAAGGACTCCATCCCCCAATGGCAGAAATGAAATCCCAATGACATGGGACCGTTCTGGGTGAGGTCTGCCTGCTGGACCGTGGGACCATAATCCCACTTTCCCGGAGAATCCATGGTCTCAGCATCACTCCTCTCCTTGCTGCAGAAGATTTGGAGGCAGAGAGGGGCATCATCTCCAGCCTAGAGTGTCTCCTCCCTGCTCTGCTGGATGAAATGGGCCTGGTGCTTCCCCTCCCTGCTCCCCTCTGCTCTCCCACCCCTCTGACAGGAGCCGAGCCTGCCCAAGCCTGGCCTGACACAGTGGGACAGATTTCCCTGCAGGACCCTGCTTTGCTCATGACCCCTGGCAGTTGGCAGCTGCAGAAGGGATTTTCTATCTGCAGGGGATGAGCATTAAAATCAGATCCTTTTTGCCCTGTTAGTGGGCAGATGATTCATGATCACAGCACAATTCTTCCTCCTTTCAGGCCTGAATCCTCGTGGGCAGCAGCACCGGGGCCACAGCTCTGGGATCAGGTTCTGCTTCTTCTCCAGGGATGCTCCCGTGGCCCTGGACAGCAAATTCATGCACACAAAACCACAGGAGCTGTGGCCACTGGGCCAAAGATTCTCCCACAGAAGTATCTGCTTTTTTCAGAGTGCCCCAAAACATTCCATGACCTCCTGCTGTAGAGCAGACCCCACGAGAGAACTTGCTGCTGTCAGGAAATGTTGCTTTGTTGCTTAAATCTTGTGGAGGGGGTGGGACAAACACTTTGGCACTTCAGTTGCTGGTGTATAATTTTTTAAGGGTAAAATTAGGCTTTTCATGAAACACCTTTTCCTGCTCTTTGGTCTGAACATGGTATTTTTCTAAGAACACTCTGTTAAAGCTTCTTTCTCGGGCACTGGTTTTGCTGGAAGTTTTCAAGAAAACTTTTGTGGAAAGCAGACAGAAATAGTAACTAGCAAAATGTCACCAAGCCATGGAATTGAGGTAAAAAAAAGGTAATTTGGCGGAGTTAGCAATTACTGTGCAATAACAGGAATTACCTGGCAGCTTTAAAGTTCATCCAGGATTTGTCCAGACTCTGCTACCAGGACAGGCTTTACCACAAATCAGCCAATTTCTTCAAACATTTCTGCCCTGTAAAAGTTTTCCAGCTACCTGTGCTTTACCATAAATCAGCGAACATGAGAGAGGCCACACTTCGGGGAGAGCCCCAGATTGCCCCCAAGTCATTCAAGATTTAATTTCCTTAGGTTGAATTCCAACTTTGTAAAAGAATCCCATCTGCAGGATTCTCCCTGGCCAGCCCTTCCCTGTGTTTCCAAGAAGGAGCACACTTCGGAATTGCTGTAAAACATGGCTCTCTGCTCCTAGCACTGGTGCAGGGCAGTAATTAAAACCAGGGCTGTTATTCACTCTTTACATACCAACGCCTGGAAGCGTGAACTCTGTGGGTCTGTGTTCTGTGGGAAATGGACTGGGCTGGTTTGGCTTGGAATTTACTATTGGGTTGGATTACTACTACTACTACTACTATTACTATTAATTACTATTACTATTACTATTACTATTACTATTACTATCACTATTACTATTACTATCACTATTACTATTACTGTTACTGTTACTGTTACTGTTACTATTATTATTACTATTACTATTACTATTATTACTACTATTTTAATTTTAATCTTAATTTAATTTAAATTTAATTTTTTTTTTTTATTTTATTTTTTTTTTATTTTTTTTT
>VWZP01001414.1:14787-44102 GCA_013396995.1 Dicaeum eximium | reverse complement strand
TCAGACATTTGGAACAGCAAAGTTCATCAATCCTAGAATTACCTGTGGGTCTATCAAAAAAGAAAACCTAAGGCAGGAGGGAAATGTTCTAAAATGACAATATTTAATTTTTAATTTGTTTCTACTTCTATCATATATTTCACTTTTTATGTAGAACATAATAGGAGCACTTCTGAAGTTTTACATCAAAGGTCCTTGATACAAGGGGAAGAGAACAGAAAGGAGCAAAAACATTCTTGACCTTGTATGAGCTGTTTCAAAAACTCCCAATTATGACCTTTTTCCAACCTTAACAATTCCGTGATTGGTACCTGGACCTCTATTTAAATAGACAAAGGAAAAGAGCAAAATATACTCTTGTTTATTCTTTCTCTTTTACTCATTAGCAATATTAGATTGATTTGCTGGTGGAAAACTGTGTAAGCCTGAATGAGGAGTCCTGACTGATGGAATGGCTGGAAAACAGGAGGGAAAAGGGATTGGTGGTGGTTTCCTCCAGGTAACTCACTGCAGGGGATCTGCACTGTGCTGCACAGCAACGCCCCACGTGTCTCTGGTGATGATAAAACTGCAACATTTCACTGCAGGAAAGGTGGAGCAGCACATCCACACACCTGAATGACAGGAACGCCCAGCTGGGGTCACACAGGGCCACTTCTGGTCCCTCAGTCCCCACTCACAGCTTGGTCTCATTGAAAATTCGATATTTTTGGCCGGGTTCAGGTGGTGATAGCAATGTTGTGGTGTTGTTTTGGTGATGGAAATGCAGCGGGATGAGCTTTAAGGTCCCTTCCAACCCAAACCATCCTGTGGCTCCTCCAGCTGTGTCTCTGCCAGGACATTTATCACTGTGGAAAGAGCAAGTTTGGAATGTGCTGTTCAGGTGGCAGGCACAAGCTTTAGGGGTTGATGTGAGAGTTGGTATTTGGGGTGCAGGATGACTTGGAGCCTTGTGTAAGGATGGAATCTGTTGTGTCCTCACAGGGAGTCACAGAATCAGGAAGGATCCCAGACTGGTTTGGGTTGGAAGGACCTTAAAGATCCTCCTGTTCTGCCTTGTAAATCAGTGGAATGAAGTGATAATTGGTGCCCCTGGAACGTGGCAGTTTGTGTTGGTGGCTAAAGCCCATGAGTCCCACTGGGAACTGTGTTTACATCAGGAATTCCAGTTCTGATCTCTCAGGCTGAGCTCTCCAGCACCCCAAATCTCACCTGGTCTCTTGGGAGCCATCCCTGCCCATGGATGGAGCCACTCCAGGGTCCCTCCAGGTTTCTCTGCTGGAACATTTCTCACTGTGGAAAGAGCAGGTGTTTGGAATGTGGTGCTACAGTTCCAGCAGGAGAAGTCAAAAGCAGCGACTCAGCAAACTTCAGCTACAGGCTGGGGTGTTGGAAATAAATCTTATCACAGAATCATAGAATCCCAGAATCCCAGAATCCCAGAATCCCAGAATCACAGAATCACAGAATCACAGAATCACAGAATCCCAGACTGGTCTGGGTTGGAAGGGACATTAATGATCACCCAGTGCCACCCCTGCCATGGCAGGGACATCTTCCACTATCCCAGGTTGTTCTCAGCCCTGTCCAGCCTGGCCTTGGACACTTCCAGGGATCCAGAGGCAGCCACAGCTGCTCTGGGCACCCTGTTCCAGTGGGAGCAAAGTCCCTGTCTGCTGCCAGAAATGGACAACCAACATTGCTCTGGGTGGTTTGAATGTTTTCCTGAGCATTCCTCCAAGAATATCTTGTCTCTCTTAAGCACCTCCAAGCACCCATAAACACATCTTCCTTTCTGCACCTCCCTCAGTGTATTTATTTTCGCAGCAGGGAGGGGGAGATGGAAAATCCTCTGAGCAGTAGCCACAGAAGCTGATCCACCACTGAGCAGGCACATGGCCAAGTGGATGCATGGGCATACATGCAGACAGCCCAAAGGACAGATGTATCAAATCAGATTTATGAGGTCAGTTTTCCCAGCCAATAAAGCCCAGATTGCTGTCTGCCCCGTTATAACCTTCCTGTGTTTAAATGGATGTGAAACAGATAATCCAGCCTTTGGCGGGAACAGCACTGATAAAACACAAACATTATTTCTGTAGCCACATAAGATTATTTTTCCAATTCAGCAGAAAGTATTGGCTTGAAGATTGTTAAAGAGGTCACAGTATTTTTATACTGGTTGTGTGTGAATAAAAATTTTCTCAGTCTGAGAGAAGGACCAGAGGATGTGTATTAATTATTATTATTATTTTATAGTAGAGTACAGCAGGAACAGACTGTATATCTTGGTGTGAAGAGATCTGTCCTGGGCAAACCTGTGTAACTGATATCTGCTCCTCAAACCCCAAATAAAGTGGTCCTGAGCCTCAGGCCAGGCTGGTATTTCCCTCAGGTTGAGGGTTGTACCTGTCAAAGTGGTTGTTCTATGAATGGGACAGGATTTTGAGAACATTCCATCCCACCATTCATAATGATTATTGACCATGTTATTTCCCCAAACCTATAAAGTGAAATGCAAATCCCATTAGGATGGTGGTCTATCCATTATCTCCATTATCTGCCTGGAAAAGTTGCATTTTTCCTTTTATTTTCAGTAAAACGAAGCAATTTTGCATTCTATAAGATCCCTTCTCTCAGCAAACAAACCTAAATTGGTTCAATATTGTTGTTTGAATTTCTATTTACTTATCCTATGGGAAAGAAATGTAAATTAAAATATGAACATTACATGCAAGACACTTCAAGAAGATACTGAAAATGTACAGTAAAAATAGCTTTCTGATGGGAATATATTAAATAACATTGAACATAAAGACTCATTGGCAGTGTCATTTGCCAGCTGCAAAAACAGTATTGGGATGGGAAACATGCTAAGAAGAAGCAGGCACTTGGGAAGAACACATTAGTAAAAATTCTATTTTTATTTAAAGTTCTATACAGTCAAAGTTCATCTTCTAATGTTTTCTA
The DNA here is from genome assembly GCA_013396995.1 of Dicaeum eximium. Taxonomy (NCBI): domain Eukaryota; kingdom Metazoa; phylum Chordata; class Aves; order Passeriformes; family Dicaeidae; genus Dicaeum; species Dicaeum eximium. The sequence continues at coordinate 41,132 of VWZP01001414.1, read as the reverse complement.
AGGATTAGGTTTTCAGTGACATTGAAACTTTTGGCCCAAACATTCCTGGAATCACATTGTGCTCTCTAGCACCGAATGAGGAGAAATTAATATATTAAATATTAAAACCTATCGTTGTGAATTTCATAAACTGCTTTTATTTTGTTTTCCCCTCTCAGATTTTTTTTTTTTTTTTGTCTTGTAAAACAGTGGAATGAAGTGATAATTGGTGCCCCTGGAAAGTGGCTGCTTGTGTTGGTGGTTAAAACCAATGGGTCCGATGGGAACTTTTACAGGAAAGAAAAAGCAAAGAGAGGCAATTCAGATTCTGAGTTTCACAAAGCTGACACCGAAGTGAGCAGCTCCCTCTGGCACCAGCAGAGCCCAAAGGCATCTCTGGGAGGGTTCTCAGATGGGACTTTCCCCAGTTTTCTGAGAAGAGCTTCCTGGCACTTGGAGTTCTTTTGTACTGGGAAGAGATGTGCTGAGCTGGGGCATTTCTCTAACTTCAGCTTTAGATGAAAATGTGTTTACATCAGGGATTCCAGCTCTGCACGGGTCTCTCAGGCTGAGCTCTCCAGCACCCCAAATCTCACCTGGTCTCTTGGGAGCCATCCCTGCTATGGATGGAGCCACTCCAGGGCTCCTCCAGGTTTCTCTGCTGGAACATTTCTCACCATGGAAAGAGCAGGTGTTTGGAATGTGGTGCTACAGTTCCAGCAGGAGAAGTCAGAAGCAGCGACTCAGCAAACTTCAGCTACAGGCTGGGGTGTTGGAAATAAATCTTATCACAGAATCATAGAATCCTGGATGGTTTGGGTTGGAAAGGACCTTAAATCTCATCCAGTCCCACCCCTGCCATGGCAGGGACACCTCCCACTGTCCCAGGCTTCTCCAAGCCCTGTCCAGCCTGGTCTTGGGCACTGCCAGGGATCCAGGGGCAGGCACAGCTGCTCTGGGCACCCTGTGCCAGGGCCTGACCACCCTCACAGGGAGGAATTTCTTCCTAATATCTGATCTTAATCTTCCTCTTTTAATTTAAAACTCTTCCCCCTTGTTCTGTTACTGTCTTACGCAGCTGGGAGAAGAATCAGACACAAAATCTGTGTGAGAAGGTGGTTGCACCCCAGAGGAGAGAGAGCTTTTGTCCTTTGGCTCTTGGGGTTGCAGTTATTCCTTAATTTCTATAATGTAAATGCTAAGCACATGGTGAAGATCACTTCAGACTTCTGACCTTTTCCACTTTCTTATTCCCCTTCCTCAGCTGAATGGGGGAGGTGGTTATGGAACTGCCAACAAAGCCTGTGAGGACCAGATAACAATGAGGTGATAGTACACAAATGTCAGCCTCCTTAATCCCAGGACAGCCACCCGGATGCGTTTACAGCCGATAATCTAAACACAAACACAGCGTTCTAATCTCTGCCCTGGTGACTCACCAACAGATGCCGAACACAGCCCCGGTAACCTCAAGGCAAAGATCAGCATCTGCTCCGGAGCTGTTCAAGGCTGTTTGGGAGGTATTGCTCTTTTTTTCATCACAATTTGCAATCCCATTTCTCAGTATTCAAGTGTCCCTAGAAATTCTTAGAAGTGAGAACAGTCAGCAGTGGAAAACGAGAAGGAGTTTCAGATCCAGTCAGAGCAATTAAGGAATTTTTCCCCCCGAGGGTGCTGGCACTGCCCAGGCTCCCCAGGGAATGGGCACAGCCCCGAGGTGCCAGAGCTCCAGGAGAGCTTGGACACCCTCCAGGGATGCCAGGGTGGGATTTGGGGCTGTCCTGAGCTGGATTCCATGATCCTTGTGGGTCCCTTCCAGCTCAGCATACTCTGTGACTATGAAGTTAAGGATATAATCCTGATGTACAGCATGCCCTGGTGTTCTTTGGATGTTTTCTCTTGACAAAAGGAGAAGTCTGTGGTCCAGAGTACACCTGTGGCTCTCCAGACTGTTTAGACTGATGTGTAAATGCCTGGTTATTATCACAGGTGCTGAAGAGTCTTTCTTTTCCATCTTCTTATCCTGAGTGAAGTGGTTCCGTGGCCTGCAGCCCTCCAGACACACCAAGTGTGGACTTTTCTTCCTTTTTCTGGAGATTTTGAAGTTTGGCTGCTTGTTGGCACACCAGCAGCTTGGTGCTGAGCAAAGGGGATTCTGCAGGGTCTTCCCAGTAGAGAAACAAAGGCTGGTTAAAGGTGGAACTCAGCAATGATAAAACAAGTGGAGTGCCATTTCCAAAGAGTCAATATCCTGAGGAACAGTGATTTTCCTTCTGCAAAATTAATCTGCAGAGTAGCAGATCACCAGGTTCAACTCCTAATAGGCTGGTGTGTTTAAAATTATGATAATGGGATATTATTTGGTATTATGACATTTTAGCCATCTACCATTAAAAAATAATTCCCTATAGTCATTCCCTGGAAAAGAAAACTAAGATTAATTGACTGACATTAAAAGATGAAAACAAATTCCATGTAGCTCCTGAAATATTGCCAGATGATCAATATAATTATTATTTTCAGATTGTGTCTTTTTTCACCTTTATTTCTCATTGGATTTCTAACTTTAGACTTTAAATATGCCAGGGTGATTAATCTGTAGCCTCAGAGAATTAATGTCAGACAATAAGTTCTCCAAAAAGGGGTAAAGAAACCCAAATTCAGTCCTGGGAGGGGGGAAACGTGACTGAATGACACAAAAAAGGAGCTAAATGTTCATTCAAATACCGAGCAAAACCACGGCAGAAAGTTCTCAGACCAAGGCTCCCACAGGACATGGACACAGAACTATAAAATAAATACTGAGGAATACAGGACATAAAGAAATTGTAGAAAAAAAACTAGTGCTGCCAAAAATATCACCTCCCATCCAGCCCAGATAAAAGGTGACATTTGTACTTGGCCTCTTGCATTCAAAGACTTCCACAGAGAGCCAAACTCCAAGTGCAGGAATCAGAGGTCGAAGTTTGGTCACCTAAATTTAAAACAGTGATGTGGAAAAACCTCTGTGTATCTACTGCACTCCCATCAGCTGTCATCCTGCTCTTTTATTTCCAAGTTAATTAATTCCCTGGACATGCAGCAGACTTGGAAGGGTTGCACTGAGCCACGGGCTCTGAATGGAAGGGGCACAATCCCTGCTCCCAGGGCCTCGTTCCCTGTGTGTTTTGGTGTATTCCATCTCCAGAATTCCACAGCTGAGATCAACCACGGAAAACTTCAGCGTTTCCATCATTGATTTAAAGTTGTCTGGAAAGATTTAAAGTGATGACATATAGGATTTGGTGAACTATGATTACTGACATCAGCTGAGAGACAAAATGTTCTGGAAATTATTGACAACATTGGTAAATTTTGGTATCACTGTTTTTTATTAATCGAGTTGTTTAAGGATTTAACTGCATTATAAAAATATGTGTAAAATTATAGCATAGAATTGGAGTTGATAATTGTTATGTATTCTGTTTTCCTGACAAAATCTAAAAGCAGCAAAGGCAGAGGAGCTCCACAATTCCTCTTCCTTGTCCTGTCCTGTTCTCCTCACTTCCTTTCCCTTCCCCTCTGCCACAAAAACTCAAGGCTGTGGGGGAACCCAAGTGCTTTTCTCTGAAGAGACCCCATTAGTTTCCACTTACTGACAACTTTAAAATCAATTACCTTCAGGAAAAATGATTCCTTAGTCTCCCTGACTCCATCAGGATGTTCACTATTAGTTCTAGTAGTGACAAAGCAATCTACTGCCAAAGTATGTTTTTGTTTCTTGTTTTAAGGGACCTCCAAATAAAATTTCACTTGTCCTTGGTGTGATGTCTCCACAAACTGATCTTATTCTGGTGACAGGTGACCTGTACCTGCGTAGATATAAATATTTAATGCTGTTCTGTGAACTCAAACCACAGACAGCAGTAATGCCCCTCTTCTTAAAGTGGTCAGACAGAAGTCCTGTAAGGAACTGTGTAAATTGAAACTACAACAAAACTGGGTTGAGTGAATACTCCCCTCTTTTCCTTCTCTTCAGCCTTCTTGGAATTCCTCATTTTCAGTAACCCAGCACTGCCAAGGCCACCACTAATCCACATCCCCAAGTGCCACATCCACATGTTTGTTAAATCCCCCAGGGATGGTGACTCCACCACTGCCCTGGGCAGCTGTGCCAGGGCTGGACAACCCTGGTGAAGAAATATTCCCCAACATCCATCCTGAGCCTCCCCTGGCCATTTCCTCCCTCCTGTCCCTGTTCCCTGGGAGCAGAGCCCGACTCCCCTGGCTGACCCCTCCTGTCAGGGACTTCTGCAGAGCCAGAAGTTCCCCCAGAGCCTCCTTAAATGCTTCCACTCTTTAAGTGGTTTCACTTAGTGGAACCAAACAAAAATACGAAATTCTCTAGTCTGAAACAAAAATCAAAATCAAAGCAATGCATTTCAGAAAGCCAATTTCTGTGCTGACACTGCTGGGCTGTTGTGGGCCAGGAGAGGGAATTCCTTATGGATCTTTCAGAAGGTAGGAAGAAAGATGGGATTAAAGAGTTGATTTCCAGGAGGTCCTGGGGTCTGAACCTGGGCTCATGGTATTCAGAAGTGATTAGGAATGGGAAAATAGCAAGGAGACTCTGTTTTCATGGTGGGCTCTGGCCTTCAAACCCCCTGAGGAAGTGCAAGAGGACGTTATTACATTACATTTCCTGTCAAATGGAATGAAAGGTAAAGGTCAGTGTAGGTATGTGAAGTGGTGCACCAGGATTACATTTTTTTTAAAAAAACCAAACAAAAATTAACAAAAACTCCTCCAAAATCCTAATTGTGCACTAAGAGTAATTGGCTCTGAGCTGACTGCTCAGAATCAGGAAAATTACCTTTGGATGACTTGTTTTTAATTAGTCCCTAACGTGAGGTGACCTGCAGAATAGATTTTGTCCCTGTGAAAATTGCCTGGGCACATGTGCAGTTATTCCACTGCTCCAGGGGGAAAGGAGTGGAGCTGGGAAAGGTTTGAGGAAGGGTGAGAAGGACAGAGAAGGGAATGCACTTGTTTTTCATGCAGAAGGAGAGGAGTACATGGAATATTTTAGTCTGGAAAGGAGTAAAATAATTGGGAAAAGAAGTAAAATAAAGGGGAAAAGGAGTAAAATAATGGGGAAAAGGAGTAAAATAATATGGAAGATGGGAGGGACTTGATGGAACAGAGTCCTGAGAGCCATGGCAAAGGTGATGCTGTGTGCTTTTACAGCATGGGAAGCAGGGGGCAACAAAATCCAGAAAAGAGAGTGGATGACTGTTCTTCCTGTTGCTGTAAAATGTTGTGAACGTGGGAAATTTCTGTAGATTTGGGGGAAAATGAACACATTATTGGGAAGAAAACTCAGGCAGCACCAACGGTGACTTCTGACTGGAGAAAGCCATAAAATGCAACTTTCTAAGGAAGACAATACTCTGGAGCCCTTTCATACATGTGTGTCCTAATCTTATACACTTCCACGTCCTTTAGATGACTGTAGGGAAGATACTTAATTAATCAGTGTTTGATCTGATCCCCTGCTTGTGTTAAATATTTGTTACATTTATCTGCCACCGTGTATGGAATTTATTGAGAAAGGAAGCCAAGTTTTGAGTTTTGAAGTTTTTACATGGAGCAAGGCAGTTGAAAGCAGACATTTTCTTTCCACTCTTTTTTTTTTTTTTTTGTCTCTACAGAGGGTTGAGTGGAGGAGGGAAACCTGCTTTTATGTCAGTTATTTACTGTACATGGCTTTTATACACTTCAGTTCAGGACAAACACAGCACTTAAAGCACTTGCCTACCTGAGATATCTTAGAGTGTCAGTGTAAGCACAAAAACCAGTAAAAGGATACAGAAAAATAGTGAATAGTTACTGTAATACAAAGATTTAAAGATGAGATTTAAAGATATACCAGTGAGAGAGTAATTTTTATATCCTGTTATGTTTCTGATGATTGCATTTATGTATTCTGTAATGTATTACATACATAATATTGTATATTTTTAATATATTTATAGCCAAACATTATAGGTTATTTGTATTTTTATATATATATCTATGATTTTTTTTCTGAGTGAGGCTGTTAGTCTTATGGCTTAGTTTTAGGTATTCCTGCATGGAACAGGTAGTTGGACATGATGATCCTTGTGGGTCCCTCCTAATTTGAGATATTTTGTAATTATTTAAGAAAAGATATTATGACTTGTATGGGGTTATGGCCTTGCTGAGCTTTCATCAGGCACTTCGAGCCCAGGCTGTTCCCCCCTGGGGTGAGCTGGGAGCCACTGGGCACTGTGGCTTTTGTCCCATCTTCCCATATTCCTGCAGGAAAATCCTGTAATTTCAGATTTCTGTGCACATAACAGAGCACAGGTCTGGTGAGGAGCAGCTGAGGGAGCTGGGAGGGCTCAGCCTGGAGAAAAGGGGGGATCAGGGGGGACCTTGTGGCTCTGCACAACTCCTGCCAGGAGGGGACAGCCAGAGGGGATTTGGGATCTTATCCCAGGGAACAGGACAGGAGGAGAGGGAACAGCCCCAGGCTGGGCCAGGGCAGGCTCAGGGTGGATTTTGGGGGAAATTTCTCCTCTGCAAGGGCTGTCAAGTGGACTGGGCTGGGCTGCCCAGGGCACCACCCCTGAAGTGTTTGGAGAGAGTGTGTGGCACATGGGGCCAGGGGTTAGTGGTGGCCTTGGCAGGGCTGCATTAATGGTGGACTCCATGACCTTAGAGGGCTTTTCCAGCCTCAATGATTCCATGATTCCGTGGTTCTGCCCTCACTGCCCCCAGCAGCCAGAGGGACAGAGGCTTGTGAAGGCCAACACCAGCACAGAAGAGCTTTTGGGGCACACGAAAGAGATGCTCAGGGTGTGGAGGCTGGAAATCTGCTGGAATAACAGCACCTCTGTGTTTGTGGGGCAGCAGCTGCCAAACCTTCCAGGGATTTTGTGCTGATTCTGTTTTCCTCATCCAAAACACACCTGGAGCTCCCTGGGAGCAGCTGCTCTCCCTCTGACTGCTGCAGGGTCAGGTTCTGCACTATGTGGGACAAAATCTCCCAAAACCTCACATCCTCCCAGAATCTCCCCAGTCCTTGCATTTTCTCAGAGCAGGACAGGAGTTGGAAGTGGTCACAAAAATTGGACAAACTGTTTGGTAGCTTTCACCTAAAAACTCTAATCATAACCCAACAACTATTGACCTGAACTTAAAACATTAGTGTACTGCAGCTGGTTATTTGTAATATCTGATTTTTAGTTTATTAACTAAACCTGGGGTTTAGTTCATTGGAATATCTGACTTCTAACTTATTGGACAATTCTCCATATTTATTATTTCACTTTGCTGTGGTGACTTAGGATAAATGTGAGACTATAATAAACAGGGTTTTCTCTAAGAAACTATACAGTTATTATAAACCTTCAAAAAGCTTTAAGTAACAGTCATAAGCCCAAAAAGTTTTGGAAAAACTTCTCCATTACTGGAATGCCAGTCAGGTTTGTGTGAGCAGTGGGGATGAGAGGATTTGGACACTCGTGAAGTGCTGCTGTTACTCAGCTCAAACATGATTTTCTTGCTCCATGAATCACAGGCCAGGGCTTGGCTCTGCTCCTACCCCTCGAGAGCTCCCTCCCAACGCTGCCTGAGCGTGTCTGGGCATTCCCACTGTGCTGTGGGAAACCCTCAGTGAGGGACAGACACTCTCCAAACTCACTCTTCCCTGGTTTCCATCCCCCGTTGCACTGAGTGGTTTGGTGCAAGAGAGTAAGCGTGTCCCTGGAGAAGATTTCTGATTTTGCTCCCTGGGTGAGCTGAAGCTTTTCCAGAGCAGGCTGTGGGCTGGTCCGGGTGGAGGAGGGCTGGGAAAGGTCAGGGATCCCATCCTGGCTCTTTTTTCAGCAGCTTTGCTGGTAAAACCCCACAGACGTTCTCGTGGGCTCTCTGCTTACGGCGAGGGACAGATCACTTCCCCCTCTAGATTTATAAGAGTGTTTGAGGTTGTGGCATCCTCAGGACCCAGGAGGCAGCCAGGATCTGTGGAAATAGCTGGGAAAACTGCAGTGAGTGAGTGGTGCTGGGTTGGTCCAAGCAGTGCCAGTCCCAGCTGCTCCCACCAAGCTCCTTGGGCAGAAATCATGCCTGGTTGCTGCAGGCAGAACCTTGAACAATCTATACTTGGAAGGCAAAATGCGGGAAATTTCATTCCTCCAGCTCCAAAACATTCCACTTTTTTTTTCTACTTGGTTTTTAAAAATAATATTGTGTCCTTTTTGGGCACACATAAATATAGTGATGCTCCTTGTGTGTCTCATGTATTCCGGCAAACGAGCTGTCAGATTGCCCAAATGGATGGTATATGTGGCAGGAGATTTATGAAACTGTTCCATCCTGCTTCTAAATAAATTAAAAAACGTCATGTGTTTGGGAAATCAAAGCTTTCAGAGCAGTGTTGTGGGTTTTGTTGCTTTAAATTAGTGAGATGAAGCATTGCATTTGAAAAGTTCCCTTCTCTGACAACTGTCGTGGAGTTCACACGAATGGAGCTTTTAATTTTCGTGCAGAAAACCTAAATTGTGTAAGTGATGTCATCTATTTTCATACTCTGTTTAGACAGCCTTCCAGACTACAAAGGACATTTTCTGGACTGTGGATCTCAGTTTTCTGAGGGAAAATATCAGATATCTGTGAGGAAATGTTAGGGTTTTGTGACCCTATGCCCAGACACACCCCCGGGGTGTCTGTGAGAATGGAGCACCCAGGAACCCCTTGTTTGCAAAGCAAGGTTAAAACACACCAAGTTTAACTTCATATTCCAGCATTTTTTATGGAAAGTGGAAACAGATGGGCTAGACAAAGGCACAGTAATCATGTGTCTAACACTAACCAGAGGGAAGAAACCAAAGCAGCTATTCCCACATTGGTGTTTGCCTTTGCTTCTAGAAGATGTTCCTGCACTTCAACATTTGTTTAAAAACCTTAACAAGCCCATGGATATGTCCTGGCTGCTGGCCTGACAGGGAATTCCAGAGGGATGGCCCTGCAGAAGGGCCAGGGACTGCTGTGGGATGAGGAAAGGCAGGATGATTTCTCTGTCTGAAACAAAATCTTTGCTTAAAGCAAGAAAAGGAGCCCCAAGTAACTGACTGTGAGAGTGAGCACAAGTCTGGTTAATCAGAAAATAATAACTTTGTCCAAAACTTTCTGTGCTAGAGAGCAAATTTATGAGTGCCTTACTTGGTAAGTCCAAGGAACAAGTGACACTATTCTGCACAGGTCTCTATTGACACAGAAATGTCTTTAAAAAGCTCACGGAGATGTCAAAAACAGTAATATCATATCATAGTAAATCATTAATAAATAACATCAAATAGTAGTAAATATAGTAAAACAATAATACCAAAAATATCTGTAATTGAGAATCAGTGAATGAATTACTGTAACCCTTAAACAGTAAAGCCAAATGACAAAAATTCCAAAACTTTGCTGTTGAAGGAAATAAGTTTTTAGCACATGCAAGATATGCATTACAAATCAATGATTTTGAAAAAGTCCATGTAGAACTGCTGTGTTTTAATAAATTATTTGCCTTTGCCCATCCTATTGAATTCCATTATTCTGTTAATATCTGAAATCAGAGGATTTCTTTTGCTTTCACCACCTACTTCTACTGCTCATCCCTGTGAATGAGATTTTTCCACATCTAAAATATTTCATGAGATCAGTCCATTCCTTTGTACCAGGTGAATACTGACACAACAATTTAATAATTTGTATTGATTAATTAATCACTGAAATCAAATTTAGAAACCAAAGCTTTCCATCCTTCTTTTATCATCTCTTTAAATTTTTTTCTTAATTGTGCCATATCCTACATCTTATTACTGCTCAGCATTTCCATATATTTGGATTTCATCTGACCAGGAGCTGTTTGATTTGACAGATTCAGTATTTGCAGCATCAAAATATGTTGCTATGGAAAATGTTAGGAGTTCTAATTAAAAATGCAGAGGTCACAAGTTTCCCAGAACCAGCAGGGCATAGATCCTAGGAGAAAAGAATCACAACATAAAAAATCCAGAGATATGTCATTCTGCAACTTTCCAGATCTGAAAAGGGAACAGCAAGCGTTCAGGACAAAACACGAGGCTGAAATTCATTGAGATGCTAAATCCTCCCTTCCCACTGGCACAAGCTGCTTCTGGAATTCATGCAGAGCACTGAGATTTGAAATATCACCCTAATACAGCTGAAACTGAGGAGAGAGAGAAATTAGATGGGCGTTAGTAAAGAGAAATCAGACCTGCCAGGTCATCCTTTCAACCCCACTACCAATATAGAATTCATTTTCATGTCATTCTGCTGAGGTTTTGATGAACTACTTGTGTCCATCACATTCTTTGAAAGATTATCATGTTGGAAAACACTCTCAGGCACAGGGAGAGGTTTTGGGGTTATTCTGTGCAGGGCCAGGAGAGGGACTGGATCATCCATGTGGGTCCCTTCCAGCTCAGGTATTCTGTGATTTTAGTTCTGATTTCCCTTCAATACCTTGAGCTGTTTAACTGTTTACAGTTTCCCCTCTTATAAAATGCTATTTCTAAACAATTCTTGTGGTTTTCCTCTCCTTTTGCTCCAGTTCAGCCAAACTAAGAACCACCAGTGCAAGCACAGCCTTGGGTGTGAGCTGCCCCCACCTGTGACAAGGTGTGCCCACACAATTCCTCAATATCTCAATAAATCAATAGATCAATATCTGCATCAGAGCACAGGATTTCAGATCAGCTCAGCTGTACCAAACATCTGCTCAGGTATGAACATACCTGCTGTGTGCTAGGTTGGCCATTTCTGCAACATTGTGGTAAATGAAACAATTAAAACATTGAATCATAGAAAATCTAAAGTTGGAAGGGACTCACAAGGCTCATCAAAGTCCAATACTTCTACTCAAAATGTATTTAGTTTCTAATATTTTGACAGTGTTGGAGCTCTCAGAGCTCCTACTGCAGTAATTTTTTATTTTAACATGACAAATATTGTGTAAATATCTTCCAGTTTGTGTCCCCTGCCTTGCAGAAGCAGGGCACAGCAGTTTTTCTCCCTGAACTCTGCAGTTCAGGGAAGTGGTGCTGCTACACCCAGAGCCAAGGAATCCCCAGCTCCTCTCTGAGAGCTGCTGAGTTTCTGTCTTAGGAAAAAGGGAAGCCTGAGGTCTGATGGTTCCTGCTCCTCAGTTCTGCTTCTGGATAGGAAAAAAAAAATTCCCCACAGATATTTGATATTTTCCCACAGAAAACACAGACCCACATTCCAGAAAATGTATTTTTGTGAGGGTGGGGAGGGCCAGGGTGCCCAGAGCAGCTGTGGCTGCCCCTGGATCCCTGGCAGTGCCCAAGGCCAGGCTGGACACGGATGGGATGGGATGGGATGGGATGGGATGGGATGGGATGGCCTTTAAGGTCCTTCCAACCCAACCCAGTCTGGGATTCTGGGGCTCTGTAATTCTGGGATTCTATAATTCCATCTCTTGATTACCCACATGTGAACCTTGGCTCAAGGTTTCAATCCTCTGCTAAAGGTCCCACCAAGGGTGCAGCACAAGACTCACCCTTGCAGCTTAATGCATTTGCAGATCTAGAATTGTTTTCTGCGAGTTCCTGAGAGAATTCCAGAGTGAGTTTATTGCCAGGGTTATTTATAGTTCTCTGTCATGGCTGTGGCCTCAGGCCACATCCCTTAAACTGAGGAGAGAGGCAGTCAAGTGCAACAGCAGAACATGGAACTGAGTTTGTTGTTGGCACAACTACAGAGACCAGCACTGGATCCTGTGTTTCAAAGCCTGTGTGCACCATTTTACTCTAATTAAAGATGCTATCATTGATAAAACAACAATAGATATCCACCTCACCCTTTTTGGGGGGTTTTAAACCACTTTATCTAATAAGAATGAGGGCTAAATGCCTTCCTGAGGGCTCACAAATGCTGATCTGTTGTTTTTGAAATGTAGACAATGCCATTCTGCTGTATTTAATGAGTCTTGTTTATAGTTCTGAAGTCTATAAACTGAGCTAATTACCATGAAAAATTCCAGGCAGCTGCCTTGAAACTGTTTTACCAGTTTTCCTTTTTGCCCTGCTTTGGTTTATAATAAGACAAGAAGTTTTCAGATAGTTACAGACAATATTCAGGATTGGGATCCATATTTAATGTTTTTCTATTGAACTGCAGCAAGGTCAGCTCTTCAATTCCTTGTTCTAATTCTAAGCCAAAGTAGATGAGAAACTGTGAATTCAGATGGCAGCTCAGAGAGCAACTTTGCTTTGAAAAGGTACAAACTTTACCCATTTCTACATTATTAATTTTAAAAAGTGCATTAATTGAGCTCATAATTTTAAAATATTTCCAATATTATATATGATACTCTACTATATGATATAAAACAGTTCAATATTATATGATTGGAGTACTTAATATTTTATATTCAACATTTAGAGACAATAATTTATATTTTTTATAATTTTAATTTGTAATATACAGTATGAAATATTTACTATATAACTCATATTTGAGACAGAAAATAGCAAAGTTCCGGTTTTTGTGTGCAGACTGCACAGCTCTGTTTTCTGTCATAAAGCAAAAAAACCCCAGCATACTGCAGTCATTTTATATACTGCTATTTCCATCCTCCCATGTTAATTTGGAGGTATTTTTAGTGCTATACTGGCTTTCCTATACATTTATTTTTAAAAAACCAAGCAAGACACTCTGAAAGAACGAAAGGAAAGCTCTGGACATCTTTCCCTGAGTGGAATCCCCTAAAAAATTTCTCAGCCCTGCAGATTTCTAAAAGACAAGAAGCCGGAGTAAAACTGTTGGGAAAAGCGTGGAGTAGCAGGAAAGCCTCAGTAAACTGATTTTGTACTAAAAATTCTGATTCAGGGTGTTGCTAAGTGCAAACAGAAATATTTCTCTGTCGCTTGCCAAACAAGCGGAAGACTTTGGGAGTTTCTTTTCAGCACTCGGAGCTCTGAACAAGGTGGTGGGAGGGGATTTGTGCAGCCTGGCAGGGCCCGGGTCCCTCACGGCGCTGGGTTTAACCCGTTTGGGTTTCTCCAGGGGGTGGAAAACCAGCCCCAAAATAGCCCCAAAACCAGGCCCAAAACAGCCCCCAAACCAGGTCCAAACCAGGTCCCAAACACCCCCAAAACCGCCCCAAAACAGCTCCAAACCTGCCCCAAAACAGCCCCAAAACAGCTCCAAATCTGCCCCAAAATAGCCCCAAAACCAGGTCCAAAGCAGCCTCAAAACAGCCCCAAAACCAGGTCCAAACCAGCCCCAAAACTGCCTTAAACCTGTCCTATACCGGCCCCAAACCGGCCCCAACCCGGCCCCAACCCTGCCCCAAACCCCCCCAAAACACCCCCAAAACTGCCCCAAAACAGCTCCAAACCTGCCCCACACCAGCCCCAAAACCAGGCCCAAACCTGCCCCAAAACTGACCAAAACCACACCCAAACCTGCCCCAAATGTGCCCCAAACCTCCTCCAAATCTGCCCCAAACCTGCCCCAAACCTGCCCCACACCTGCCCCAAACCTGCCCCAAACCAGCCACCTCATAATTGGGCCCCCCTTTATTCAAATACCAGTCCAGGACATTGTGAGGGGCTGGGCAAGGCCTTCTGAGAGCCACTGGGATACAAACTGGAAATTAAATTAAAATATAAATTCACTTGGTGAGGATTCCATGGGAAGATTTTCACGGCAGCGTCAGGCCGAGGATGTTTCTCACGCGCCCTGATGATTTCACTTAATGAAGACAATTATGTGAAAAACTTTTTTATGTGATTATACAATGAAAAAAATCCGTGGAGTCATTAAAAAAAAAATAATTTCAGAACAAGCCATATAAGGCACAGACAATTCTGCCCTGCTGTCTCAGGCCAGGCTGGGGACCAGCACTTAAAGGAAAAGAGCCCTTGGAACAGCAGCAGCTCCTTCCCTTTGGGCTTCCCTGACCCAGCTTTGGCACTGATCCTGTCACTACTCCTTTCATGAGTATTTTTACTGTGTGTTCTAAGGTCTGTTATGGCTTTTAACATGTTTTTTGAAGCCCTTGAGGCTGGGGTGTGATATATATATATATGTATTTAATATATATTATTATACATTAAATATTTATATTTTATATAAGGGTATTATTATATTTATATGTATATATTTTTATTTTTTATATTTATATATATACACTATGCTGTCATCTCCACTTAGCCTGCCTATATGAAGGAGATAATATTTAAGCCATATGCTCAAAACCCTTTGCCAATAGATGCCAAATGGTTCTGGTTGCCCCTTCCAGCTGCACCTGAAAGGAGCAGGCACTGCTGGAGGCTCTGCTCTTGGAAAGAGGGCTGGAAAACTCATTTAAGGCTCAGTCAGGAGAGCAGGCTGCTCTGGGTGGTGAGTTTGCAACCTTGACAGCCCTGCAAGGGGCACTGATTCCAGGTAGGGACTTTGAAAGGTTACTGACAGCAAGGGTAAGTTTTTAATATTAAACTATTCAGTATTAAAGCTTCCTGGATTTTATTTTTGACCTTATTAACATTGTGAGGACTTGGGTACAGACTGTGGCCAGTAGATCTTGTGCTCCTCTCCTGAGGAAGACTCTGGAACATGGGTTTATTTGAAGAGTGTTCTTAAAATGCTGCTGTTTTCCCAGAACCATGCTGGTTTTGGCCTGGAAAACTGGCTTTGTGGGAGACAGTTGGCCTTCCTGCTGGAATGTGTGGCTGGGAGGGTGGATTGTGGATTGTGGAGAGCAGCTCTAAGAGCTCCATCAGCAGCGAGAGAAGGTGCTGGGTGAATTATGGGCAATGTGTGGTGAGGAGAATTCTGGGCTTGGAAGAACCTGGCTGAGTGCAGGGAACAGGAGCATGGACGAGCTGGGGTGTGCAGGGCTGTGGTCAAAGGAGAGAGGTGTTTAACATCTGTGATGTCCTGGAATCCCAGAATGATTTGGGTTGGAAGGGACCTTAAAGCTCATCCAGTGCCACCCCTGCCATGGGCAGGGACACCTCCCACTGTCCCAGGCTGCTCCAAGCCCCGTCCAGCCTGGTCTTGGGCACTGCCAGGGATCCAGGGGCAGCCACAGCTGCTCTGGGCACCCTGTGCCAGGGCCTGCCCACCCTCACAGGGAACAATTCCTTCCCAATATCCCATCCATCCCTGCCCTCTGGCAGTGGGCAGCCATTCCCTGTGTCCTGTCCCTCCCTCCCATGACCCAAGTCCTCCTCCAGCTCTCCTGGAGCCCCTTTAGGCCCTGGAAGGGGCTCTGAGCTCTCCTGGAGCCTTTTCTTTTCCAGGCTGAACACCTCAAGCTCTCCCAGCGTTTCCTCATGGGGAGATGCCCATCCCTGTGCTGAGCTCTGGCCGGATGAAGGGACACACACACGGATTTATACTCAGCAGGAAGTTTCCTCCTCTTGCTCTGTTCATTTTCCCCCTCCCAGCCATCCCACGGGTGCTCTTGCAGCCTCTCCATGACTTTGTGCCTTGCTCAGAGCATGGACCAGCAATGGAATCAACAGCCAGGGGCAGGGGTTTGTATCGATCCCCACACAGTGTGAGATCGTGCCAGGGGCTACTGCCAGGGCAAGGGCTGGAAAAAAACCCCAGGAAGTTCCTTATCCACTGTGGATCCTAAAGGAATCTTAGTTAAATATGTTGATATAAAATAAGTCTTTACCAAGCTTTAAACACAAAAACCTGCTGAAGCAGAGCTGTAGCCAAACCCCATTTTTGGTTGTAATCCATGAGTAAATTCACTATTGTAAGTCTATGGATTGGGTACAACTTGCCAAAAATAACTATCAAAGCAGGTCACCATGAGAGATGAGTTTTTCCAGAGGCTGTGCTGATGCCTTGTGGTATTCTGTGTCCATTGTGTGAATTAATAGACCGTTAGTTCACCACAATTTGGAGCTAATTAAGCTGTCTTTTCACTGTGCTCTTAAATGCTTTCCCACCTGAGGCAGCTCGTGGCTTTTCCCCTGAGCTGGTGACCACTGCTTTACAAACACCCACTTTTAACAAACTGTGCACTTGCTGGGTCCGTGGTCTGTGCCCAGATCAGTTGAGTGGAAAAAGCAATTTAGCTTTGTATTTGCTGTCTGCTGCTCTGGCGTGCTGCAGCCAGGCTGACCTCCTCAAAACCCCCAGTTTGTTTAAATTTGATCAATAATTTGGGATTAACCAGCATGCTGATCTTTGTGTTCTGAGCTAGGTACAATTTAAATGTGTATTTTTCACCAATGAAAACAGCAGCGTTTGCATTGCAGTGCTCAAACTTTATTCTGCCAGTGACATTTTGCCTTTGTCACCATTCCCTATAGGAAATCCTGAATAAATACAAGTTTACAGGTGCAGTTAACAAAGGACACAGACCAGTTTACCAGTGCACTCTCCCAGTGACAACAAATTCCCAAAATCCCATTGCTGTCTGTAAGTCTAACTCTGACTGAAATAAACACTACACGAAGTAGTTTAGCTGCAGTGTTTCACAAATATGTCAGAGCCAAATCTCATGCACCAAATGTATTCAGTACCTGTGATCATGGTTTTCATCAGTGCCAGTTCAGCATATTGTCATATTTTACAGCAAGAAACAAGAGATTTTGGGTTGTTGGGGGTTTTTTTGGTTTGTTTTTTTAATGCAAAAAACTGCATGGAGTCACTGCCACAGAAATAAAGGAGGAATTTAAACACCTCCTACAAACATATTTGATTTGAAAATTGAAACCAAAAGGGAAGTTTATTTATTACGGTGAGTTTGCAAAGGAAATTTCTTATAAAATTCAGCAAGGTTTATTGCAAGGAGGCAATGAGGATCCCTGCTCCTGTGCACGTGTGTATTTGGGAACAACTGAAGTTCCTTGCACCAGTTGGACAGGTGAGTTCCTGCTCTTGCAGGCTTTAGGAGCACAGTTGTAGCCCAGTGCAGGGTTCTCAGTGAGGTAAAATCTCATCCCTGTCTGCTTGATCAGTGTAACAAGCAGAAATAGCCCATTCCCAGAGAGAAACACTTTTCACACACAGAAATAGTTCTGGACACAGATCTCCCAAATGTTCATCTCAGTAAGAAACATGTTGTCTGTATGCCTGATACTTGGGAAAAGAAACAAAAAGCCACCCCCTTTCAGGCACTTTTACAAAATGCATTTTAAATCTAAGGTTCCATTCAGAAAGGTCTTTGAAATAAGGAGTGAACTCACTGCTCTGCACCTGAGGAGCCACCAGCTCGCTGAGGAAAATTGTATCAATGAGTGCTCTGAAGTGGATTTGTCACAGATGGAAGGAAACACGACAGTGAGATATTTTCATGCTCTGTGAATCCATCTCCCCACCGTGTGGGGGGTTTCCAGGGGAGGGAAGCACACAGAGCTGTCCCAGGAGTAGGCATGTGTCCCCAACACCACAGGAGTTTCCTGGAGCTGAGGGTACCTGAATTTTTCTTTCCAGCTGTTTGCAACGGCAGCATCCAAGGGGAGGAATGCACAATCCCATCTGCTCAGTTACAGCCACTTTGATTCATCTCTGTGGATGTCAAACTCCTTTTTGAAAGAGTAAATGCATTATTTAAACATAAACAGTGACACTCACTCCTAGAGAGCAAAATAAAGATGAAAATATCCTTTGCAGCCTTTCAAATTAAGTGGAATTGCTGCGGTGCTGTGTGTGAGTGCCTTGGGCAGCAGAGGATCACACAGCAGCCCCCAGGCTGCCACACAAGGCTGCCTTTTGTCTTGGCTTTGAGTCATCCATTGATTTCCAGCCTCCTGAAACCACACAGCAGAGCAAATTCCATGTTCTGGGATGTGCAGCTCAACCTGTGCAGAGGGAAAGCAAATAACTGGGACTGAGCAGTAGGAGTGATGAGTGGGAAGGTGGGACTGGTGTTCCTCAGGAATCGCCAGTCTGGGGACTGGATCTGGCAGAACAACACTCCAGGGAATTTCTGAGGTGGGTTCTGCCCTCTGAGGGCCCTGTCCCAGCTGGTTTGCACACAGAAGTTGTGGACTTAAGATATTAGAGAGAATCACAGAACAGAATCACAGACTGGTTTGGGCTTGGAAGGGACCTTAAACACTCAACAGCTTCAAGAATGGCAGAAAACAACATTCTAAATTGTATCATGCCTTAGATTACACATTCTCGGGTTATGTTTATTGACTATGTTTGTTTTTATTTATAAAGTAATTTACTTGCTGTGTTTGACTGAGCCAAATGAGCATTAATTTATCTTTTCTCTGTAGGAGCTGCTTTAATGGCATCTGGTCAATGTGCAGTTGCACTGACTGTTGCTCTTATTGGAAGCAATTAATTTAGTAAATTTATTCAATTTTCATTCCTAATAATTTTCCAGGCAACATTCCCTGTTTGTCCACTTTTCCTCGAGTTCTGTGGGTAATTTTAATAAAAAGGGAACTAAACTTGTTTTGTTTGGCACCTTGTGCACTTACAGGTCCTGCAAGCAAAGAGCTTTTCAAGACACAAAACCATTTGCTTTTTGATGTGATCCATTTCTCCACTGCCCAGATCATGGAATCCCAGACTGGTTTAGGTTGGAAGGGACCTTAAAGCTCATTCAGTGCCACCCCTGCCATGGCAGGGACACCTTCCACTGTCCCAGGTTGCTCCAAGCCCTGTCCAGCCTGGCTTTGGGCACTGCCAGGGATCCAGGGGCAGCCACAGCTGCTCTGGGCACCCTGTGCCAGGGCCTGCCCACCCTCACAGGGAACAATTCCTTCCCAATATCCCATCCATCCCTGCCCTCTGGCAGTGGGAGCCATTCCCTGTGTCCTGTCCCTCCATCCCTTGTCCCCAGTCCCTCTCCAGCTCTCCTGGAGCCCCTTTAGGCCCTGCAGGGGCTCTGAGCTCTCCTGGAGCCTTCTCCTGTCCAGGTGAGCAGCCCCAGCTCTCCCAGGCTGGCTCCAGAGCAGAAGGGATGAGCTGAGCTCAGTGTCCAGCAGGGAATGCTGCTCCTGTCCTGCTCTCAGCCAGCTCTGAGCTCTGCAGGACAAACTGCTGAGCTCAGACTGAGCTGAACCCGCCCGTGCCACCTGTGGAACCCAACAGCTCCTGAGAGCCCAGAGCAGCTTTGTGACAGCCCCTGTGTGCAGGCAGTGTGACAGCTGGATCAGGGCTGCTCCAGCCTGGCGAGCAAAGCCAGCTGTGCCCACCCCGTGCAGGGAATTCCGTGCGGATATTGCGCTCCAAAGCGCTCCTGTGCCGCCATTCAGGGCTGCCCACAGCCCTGCAAAATGTCATTTTATCTTCCTGACTCCTTCTCCCTGCCCTCATGAATGGAGCACTCTCCCTGCTTCCCTCAATGAAGGCTTTGTCTTGGTCTTCAACATTAGCACAAGGTTTTTGATGATCAGAATGAAAAACGCTGAGTTTTCTCCTCAGCTTGCCAGCATAGAAATATTGCTGACTGAGGATGGAGCTGAGAGATGGAAAGCACTTGGATAAAACCACTGGATTTTTCCTCCACGTGTGTCCCACCAAGAATGCTTTATAAATGTTATTTATAATGATTATTTATAATCTTTATAATTATTCTGATACTCTGTGCAAGACTTGAGGACTTTTCAGTGTCCTTTTGGATGCTTGAGACTGTTGTACTGCATGCAAAGTGCATTGAACTGCTCAACTCTGTCCTGGGTAATTCAGAGAAACTGAGGGAGAGAAACACTCAAGGGGCTTGAGTAAATCTTCCTCTAAAATTTGTCTCAAAAGCATTTTCTGATAATAAGATAAATAACAGGGGTGACTGTTTTCAGTCTACACTGATGTGCTCAGATGTTTAATTTCCTGTGAATATGGGCCCTAGAGATAATAAACACAGTGATAAGAGGCTGTCTTTTTATTTTTTTATTTTTTTTTTAACTTTCTGCTGCACTATAGATTCAGTCTGGGGGGAAAAAGAATCTTTTGATGATAAATAAATG
Organism: Dicaeum eximium; assembly: GCA_013396995.1. Taxonomy (NCBI): domain Eukaryota; kingdom Metazoa; phylum Chordata; class Aves; order Passeriformes; family Dicaeidae; genus Dicaeum; species Dicaeum eximium. Next base: position 21,156 of record VWZP01001414.1, on the reverse strand, counting down.
AAATGAAAACTCACAAATTCACTAAAGGAAGGGTCACTGTAAGAAGAAATAAGGGATGTCTAAGTAATGGTTGTGTGTTTCTGGTGTATTTTTATAAGATAAGGGAGCTATTTCTAGCAGAATACAAAGACTTTTTTCCATGGAAAAGAGGGGGGAAGCACTGGAGGCAGCAGAGGCATCCTTAGCACAGCAGGTGTCAGGGTCCCTAAATGATAAGAACATGGGAATAGGTGGGAAAACACAGTTTGGGCAGTGATTGGCTGGAAGCAGATTATTGGATGGCTGAAATATGGGAGAAAAATCTCAAAAGAGGGAGTTTAGGGGACAAGAGGAGCTTTAGACGTGAGGAAACTTCTCCTATTTCTCAATTATCTCCAGCTTAATTGCAGAATGAATAATTTCTTCCATGCCTCTCTCCTGCCCAGATGTTACTGCAGATGGCAAAGCTTCTGCAAAAGAGAGCTTGGAAATGCACACCAGGACTGTGACCAGCCTGCTTTAACTTCCAGTGACACTTCAAAACAAATAAAAGAATGTTACGTTTCTCTTTGCTTCCCACACCTTCTCCCCTCAGCTGGAGTTCAGGGTTCTCCAAAAGAAAAGTGTCTCACCTATCATCCCTGCTCCTCACAGTAACTGAACAGGGAAAACGAATCCTCTGCACTACCAGAGATCTAGGAAATATTTTCTAAATTGTATCACAGTAGAACAAAAAGCTTCCTTGAGCTGTAGGGTCTAGGAGAAAGGAGGTTATATATGGCATTAATTTTCTATTCTCTAATGGACACCATTGTCCGACTTTGCCACAGCCGTGGTTTTCTAATGGTCGGGAGTAATTTGCCCAGATTAATGCTCTCTGTTCAATCCACTTAATGTGACTTAATTTCATAACACTACAGGCTTTATCAGTAGTCAAAGTAACCCCTGCAAAACCCCAGCAGGCAAAAATGCCTGTCGAGTTTAGCTGTTGAGGCTGGATGGTGCTGCTTGGTGAAAAATGAAGGAATTGTTTGGAGGGAAAGGACCATCAGAAAACCACGGGGTCTGCCCCGAATTCTTTGTCTTTCATCAGACGTGTTCTTGGGTCACAGCTCGGCTCCATCCTCACGTTTATCACAATGTGGGGTTTGTGTCTGTGGGAGCTCTGTCAGACTCCCCCCAGCCTGCGCTGCACAGATCATAAATCAGTGACCCAGCAAAAATCCTCACTCGCTCTTTATCTGCTTGAATTTGGGATATCACCTACTGCAAAGGTAAAGGCTCAGAAATTTTTATTACAGCTTAATTTTGAAAGTGTCAACTACACAGGAGCATTAAAGCTGTTGTGTTGGTCGGGTTTTTCCTCCCGTGGTTGTTCTCAGCAGCTTTGTCTCCACAGAACATTGAGGAATATTCACTGTGGTAGCTTTTCTCCCTGAGGTGTTGCAGCATTCCAGTTCTGCCCCTGAACACCAGCAAGGGCTCTCAGTCAGTCACTGTCCTGCCTCTGACACCCAGCCTGCTCATTCTGAATGCTGAAGTAACCTTTGATTTGGTTTAATATTACCCCACATGGCATTCAAGACTGTTTTGGCCCCTTTTTTCCTGAGGCTCATCATAGGAAACACCATTCAGTGCTTTAATTGAGGAGAGGGGGGTTTGGAATCATGAACACTTTAAATGTGCTTTTAGTGTAAAAGACTTCTCAGAAATACCATTTGCAGCCAGGATCTACAATTTTCCCCTCAAAAATAACCCCCAAAGTAGCTGTAAAGCAACTGTTAACAGCATTTCCAGGTTTTCACCCAGTTTTAGTGAGTGCTGCTTAGGCTTGGTGGCTTTGCCAGGAGTTCCTGACTGAGATATTGCCCTGATTGAGGGCCTGTGGTTTAGTGAGTTTAGTGATTCACACTCCATGTTTAGCATTTTGGGGGTTCCAGAGTAAATGATGAACTCCTGAAAGACACAGCTCTGGAACTCCAACCCCTAAGAAAAGTTTGTAGTCGCCATCCCTCACTGTCCAGGGCTCCCTCTGTGCTCTGATTCAGGGCCTGCTTCTGACAGTGTCATTCCACACACTCAAACTTCACAGGAAATTTCTAAGTTCTTGAAGAAAACCATGAGGAAATATATCCTAATGGGCAGAGAGTGATGGGATAACGGGGAATGGTTTTAAACTAAAGGAGCAGAGGTTTAGACTGAGGGTGGGCAGGCCCTGGCCCAGGGCCCAGAGAAGTCCCTGGATCCCTGGCAGTGCCCAAGGCCAGGTGGGACAGGGCTTGGAGCAGCCTGGGACAGTGGAAGGTGTCCCTGCCATGGCAGGGGTGGCACTGGATGGGCTTTAAGGTCCTTCCAACCCAAATCATCCCAGGATTCCCCATTTCTGTGGTTCTGTGCGCTGCAGAGCCAGGTAAGAGTGGGAGCACAGACACACCAGCCTGGAATGGGGCACGGTGGCACCTCAAGGGTTTGTGGTGGGTACTGACCCACAGGGACCCACAGAAAGCTTTGAAATTGTAAAAACCTCAATGATTTTGGAGGAAAACTTGAGGAATTGGCATCTCGGGCCAGAAGCCCCTTTCCTATCTCCCGATACTGCCCTTCCTCCTTCAGCAGCCACATTCCAATAATCCAACACACACCACAGTTTATTTGATCCTCTTTAGGCCAGAAAACACAAAGCACTCAAAACTGAACCTTGATGGACCCTGGGGTGAGTTTTTCCTTGGATAAGGGCTGTGGCAAGCATGTTCCTCTTCGTGACCAGGATTTCTCCTGCCCACCCACTGAGAATGACCCGGGCAGAAGGTGCTGGGGAAAGGGGAGGCTGAGACCACCCAGCAGCGGCTGCAGCAGCCTCAGGTCAGCCTGGGTGGCCCATTTGTTCCTCCCCAGCTTTTCTTCTGCCCTTTCTGACCCTTCCCAGTATGGCCCAGTGCATGTTTGTGGTCCTGCAGGGAAGGGAAAGCTCTGGGGAGGGCACTGGGGCTGGATGCTCCGAGCTGTCTCATCTGGGACAAACGTGGAAGGAGAGGGGAGAAAGAACCTCTGAAGGAACATGAGGTGGATTTCTGTGCAGGAGTGGCTTTTTGGAGAGGGTGTGGATGCAGTGGGTTTGAGTTCACTCAGCCCAACCCACTGGTGATGATTTCCTTATGCTCATCATTTCTTAAGGAGAAGAAAAGGGTTTGCATTACAGGAAAACCCAAATGTTTATGGTAAACTTCCTAAGCACAAAAGATGGTGCAAGCAAGAAACATATTTAAAAAATCACACAATGTAAAACATCAAAATCCCTCCAACATGAAATCAAACACAAAGAAGAGATGCAGAGCCTCCTCTACAACTGACAGCAAATTCAAAATGCATTGTCTGATACAGCCCACCAGAACACTCACCTCTGTTAGAAAATCTCTTATTTTCTGCATAGTCTGTGTGTTATTTAGAGCTTCCTTAATGTATTTCCTCTCTGCATTAACTTGTGATTTTTATTGCACAGATTTTTCACAAAATCTGGGCAGAACTGCTGTCACAGTAATCCTGTGAGATGGGCAGTGTGGTGGAATAAATATTTGTAGAGAATGAGTGGACAGCTCCAAAGCCAGTGTGGTGTGACACAAACCCTCCAAGGTCTTAATTTCTTCCTCCACAACTCTGTGCCAGCAACAAAAGGAAAAGCTGTTGTGTAATGACAAATAAGAATTTCCTAACAGTGAGAAGATGTCAGAACTTACTGTGCCTTGTCTCTTCAAGATAAAGGCTGGCTTCCACCTGGAAGTGTGTATTTTTAATTTAATTACGTTTCTCAGACTGTATTTTTGATTTAATTAAAGAGATGTGCATCTGGCCCTCATCCTGCACAGCGTTAGTGCCAATATGTATTAAATATGGAAAGGAGAGAACCTCTCTGCACAGGAGATCCCACACTGGACAAGCACAGAGATCTGAGGGGGGATACCTGCTTCAGCATGGAGCCAGGTGTGGGTGTCCTTAGGGTGTCCTGAGGAGATGAGGAGCAGCCTGCAGAGAAGAAAAGAGGTTTTGTTGGAGATGGGGAGCACCTGGCACCTGGCTGGGACCTCACAGCACCTGAGGTCCCTTCCTGCCCCCAGAGCTTTGGCATGCCTCAGGCACAGCCCCACAGCTGCTCTTGCACACCTGGAATTCCCTCTTTTTTTGCTTCCTTCCCCTTCCCAGCATCTCCCACTGGGTCCCAGACTGGGAGTCCTGAGTTTCCTCCTGGCTTCCCACCTTTGGTTTCTCAAAGGCATCTCCATACTCTGGGCATCTTCTCTTGGAATAACTTAAAAACCACTCCAGGCTCTCCCCTCCTCTTCTGAGTTCTCACTCAGGTCCATCTTTGGGTCTCTGCACAGCCCTGGGAGGGGGAGATGCTGCCCAGGTATCCACAGGGCAGCTCCTCAGCCTCACAGATTTCTTCTCCCAGTTCATTTCTCACCCTCCCTTCCTCCTTTTCTCTCTTTTCTTCACTTCCCACGTGCTTTTTTCCCCTCTTCCCTTCCTCTCCCCACTAGATTTCCTACTTCTATCCTTGTTCCCTTCCCTGTTTCACCCTCATTTTTCCTGCCCATCCTTTCTTTTCTCTGTCCTTTCCCTTCACACTTGCCCCCCATTTCTCCTTCTCCCTCTTCCTCCCCATCTTAAAAATTCACCTTCCCTTGTCCCCTCACCCTTCTTGTTTCCTTTCTCCCTCCCCTTTCCTCCCTTTCTGCCACTTCTCCATTTAAGCACCAACTCAGATGAGCACCAGCTAAATCCTGCCCCAAAACACCCAAGGCATCCTCAAACCCCACCTCAGCTCTCCCAAAACTGAGACAGCAAGGCCAGCTTGGGAAGGTAGATTGGTTGGTTTTGCAGGGTAAAGCTCTGAGGACCAATTTGGAAGAGAAGCAACGTGAGCAGAATTGTTCATTTCAGTGACATTTTTCCAAGGAAGTGTGTAAACATGGAAGGGGGAGCAAACAGGAAAAGAAGGAGCAAGAAGTATTTGAGAGGAGAAACACCAAGTGCCATCAGCATTTACTCTGTTAAAAGCTGAAGGAATCACAGAATCCTGGAATGTTTTGTGTGGGAAGGGACATTAATGATCATCCAGTGCCACCCCCTGCCATGGCAGGGACACCTTCCACTATCCCAGGTGCTCCAAGCTCTGTCCCACCTGGCTTTGGACACTTCTGCTTGGTAGCTTCAGTCTTTCATTAATACACGAGGTATAAATATTAATATTAATATTAATAATATTAATTTCTGCATGAGATACATCAGGTATCCCCTCGGGATCAGCATTGCCGATTACTGGGAGTGCCTCTTACGGGAATTTCTGCTGGTTCAGGTACACGTGGGTGACTGGAAAGGAGCCTCTTACTGGGAATTTGTCTGCTCAGGATCAGCAACCCTTGAGGTGTGTGCGAGGTTTTTGGTGTCTGAAAGTTTAAAATAAATTTTTGGTGTCAGAAGGTGTACAATCAGATTTTGGTGTCAGAAAGTTTAAAATCAGCTTTTGGTGTCGGAAGGTTTGAAATCAGTTTTTGGTGTCAGAAGGTGTAAAATCAGGTTTTTGTGTCGGAAGGTTTGAAATCAGTTTTTGGTGTTGGAAGGTTTAAAATCGGAGATTTTGGTGTCGGAAGATTTAAATTCGGAGTTTTTGGTGCCTTTCGAAGTTGAGCGCCGGGACCCCCGGCCCGGGCCCCGCGCGCCCTCCCGCGGCCGGAGCCGGTACTGCAGCACCTCCGCCGCCGCTGCTCCCCCGCCGCCCCGCGGAACCGCGGCCGCGCCTCGGAGCGCTCGGCCGGGCTCCGCCGTGTCCCGGCGGCCGGGGAGGGGACGCGGCACCGCCACGGTTGTGCCCCGGTGTCCCTCGGTGTCCCTCGGTGTCCCTCGCTGTCCCCCCGTCCCTCGGTGCGGCGGGGCCGCAGCTCCCGCTGGCGGCGGCCGCGCTCTGTCTCCCCCTGGCGGTTGGCGGCGGTGCAGCAGCTCCGGGAGCGCCGCTCTGAGCTTTTTTTACCGTTTCTGGCGTTTTTGCCCTCGTTTCCCTGATCTGCGCTACTCACACTTCCTGAACCTTGCTCACGCTCTTTGCTTGGGTGTTTTAGGAGCAGCCAGCCCAGAGACTGCTGCGCTGCCCAGCGGCGGAGTTAGGACACCGTGCTCACCGAAGGCAGTGTTATGGGTGATTAAAAGCAAATTCGTTTTTTTGTTGAAATAAAAATGTTAATATATTGATATCAAAAATAACCACACAGAAACCGAAAAGAAAAAACCCAAAACTGTGGCGGGGGACGTTTTGCTGGGATCCTGATAAGAAAAAGGGGGGGAAAATTAGCAAAAGAAAAACAACTTAATGATCTACTAAAAATGGGACAGGTGATA
>VWZP01001414.1:2566-12818 GCA_013396995.1 Dicaeum eximium | reverse complement strand
GGGGAGCTGTGGGGAGCTGAGGGGAGCTGAGGGGAGTGTAGGGAGCTGTGGGGAGCTGAGGGGAGCTGTGGGTGCCGCCCCGCCCTGTGCAGGGATGGCGATGATGGAGCTGCCGGTACCGGGGCCGGCGTCAGTCAAGGCAGCAGCGGAAGGGCCCAGCGGCGCCGGGCTGCCATTGCAGCGAGGGAAGGGATGGGGCAGGTTGGGGCTCACCGGGAGAGCGGGCGCGGTGCCGGGGCCGAGCGGCGCCATGAGGGACCCACGCGGGGCTCCGCGGCACTTCCGGGTTCGGCGGGCGGGACGGTGTCTCCGCAGGGTCAGAAAGCAGCGGAGCCTGGAGTCACGTGTTCGCGTTTTCTGCCCTGGAGCATGCCGGGAACTGGAGTTTTTCGTCTCCAGGCTGCCGGGCGGCCAGGCTGGGTTCGCGGTGCATGCTGGGAGATGTAGTTTTGCCGCACGGGCAGTGAGCGCATGCGCACTAGGGCTCAGCCCCGCGCTCGCTGGCGGCGCCCAGCGGCCGCAGTGGGTGCTGCAGGAGGAGCCCCCGGCCGCCTCAGCGCCCCCGGCGGCGCCATCTTGGCTCGGGGCGGGAGCGGGGAAACCGCCCGGGAAAAGCGCTGAAAATCCAACTCCTCCGCTCTGGAGCCACGCTGGGAATGTTCAGCCTGAAAAAGGGAAGGTTCCGAGGACACCTGAGAGCCTAAAGATTCTCCAGAGGAGCTGGAGAGGGATCTTGGACAAGGGCTTGGAATGACAGGACAAGGGCAATGGCTTCCACTGCCAGAGGGCAGGGATGGATGGGAAAAGGGACGGAATTGTTCCTGGGAGGGTGGGCAGGCCCTGGCACAGGGTGCCCAGAGCAGCTGTGGCTGTCCCTGGATCCCTGGCAGTGCCCAAGGCCAGGCTGGATGGGGCTTGGAGCACCCTGGGCTAATGGAAGGTGTCCCTGCCATGGCAGGGGTGGAACAGGAAGAACTTAAGGTCTCTTCCCACCCAAACCATTTAAGATTCAAAAAAAGGATTAAAAAAGCCCACTCCGATTACACACAAAATTAACTTTTATTTATTCATTTCATTTATTAATTCATTATACACGGACAAACACCACTTGATGAGGTGTTGGCACTCTGGGGAGAGAAAGCAGCAATGGTCACTCAGAGCAGGCTCCTGTCCCCCCTGTGCCACCGTGCCAGCTGTGCCCAGCCCTGCCACCCACCCTCTGCCTGGCAGGAGAGCAGGATGGCAGCCGTGTGCCACCTCCTGCAGCCACCCAGGGCAGAGGAAGGCCCTGCCCAGCTCCCTGTGAGCCGCTGCCTCCCCCAGCCCGTTATCCCAGAGCCGGGCACCCACCGAGGGAGATGCGGCGTCGGAAGAAGAGCTGTCCCCGGATGATGTCCTCGTCCTGCTCGAAGGGGACGTCCCCACACACCATGTTGTAGAGCAGGACGCCCAGGGACCAGATGGTGGCTGAGTGGCCGTGGTAGCGGTGGAAGCGGATCCACTCCGGGGGGCTGTACACCCGCGTTCCTGCGGGACACAGGAAATCTTTGGGCCGCTCCAGAGCCTCGCCTGGGCATCCCTGGGGGTGCAGGAGCAGTCCTGGGGGTGCAGGAGCTGCCCTGGGACACGTGGCAGGACCTGCTGCCTTCTCTCCTTCCCCTGGGTCTTGGTTACAAACGCTGGGGTGTGAAATGGAGCTGGAAAAGGGCAATGCAACCCTGGGGAAGGCCTGGACTTTACACAGCAGGAAAAAACCCACCCACGAGTGGGGAAAAGCTGTGTTCATCCTCCCCTTCACTGGCCAAAAACCCCAGTGATGAGCCAGGGCAAACAAGGGGAGAGGAGCAGCCCAAGCCCTTTGTGCCTGCAAACCAAACCAGACAGAGCCAAGGTTCTGAAGCCGCCTCTGGTGGCCCTTCAAGGGTGTTTTTGTCACACTGGCTCCAACTCCAGCCCCCACCAGAGGCAGTGAAGATGTCGGAGGCTGTCAGCAGAGCCAGGAGCTCCCGTTTCACAACATCCATCTCTTGCCAAACAGCAACTTGGCAGTGCATGAAGAATTAATCCCATCTCCCCCAGCCAAGGGGGAACCTCCAGAGCATGGTGGCCTTACCTGCACTTTGGGTCTGGAGGAATGTGCCACAGCTGAATTCAACCACTGAGTTATTTAGGCTGGAAAAGACCGCTGAGATCATCCAGTCCAGCCTTTGCCTGTTCCCCACCTCGACAACTAGACCAGAGCACTGAGTCCAGTCTTTTCTTGAACACAAAGTTCACCTTGCCTGTGGCCAGGTCGACCAAGCCCTAGGGAAGAAGAAGCCTTTCAGGACTGGGAGAGGGCTGGGAGGACTTGAAAAAAAGGAAGAAATATTCTAAATGAGGGGATTTTCAGCAAACCCGCCCGTTCGGGAAGGCTGGGACTGACAGCAGAGGGCGGCACGGGCTGGGCGCGGCACCTGCCGGCTTCACCGAGCCAGCGCTTTTTGCTCTTTCCCTTTCCATCACCCGCTCCCAGGGTACGGGGAGACATTTCGGGGGGCAGAGCGAGCCCTGGCTCTCTGACAACGAGCCCTGCATCTCCAGCAGCTTTCGATTCTGAACGAGAATGAAACTCGAGACAGAAGAATCAGTTCCTTTTCCCATCCCGAAGTCGAAGCGGAGAAAGGAAACTTCAGAGCTGGCAAAAATAGCACATTTGAGGGTACCCAGCTGTGGGGAGAGCACTGCCCTCCTGCTCAGGGCTGTGCTGGACTAGCGAAGTTTCCAGGAAGGAGCTGGGTGGAGACGCCGCTCCTTCCACCCGGAGTTCAAAACCCCTGGGATATTTATCGCATATAACACATCCAACAATGTTATCACAAATCCCCTCATCCCATAACACGGCTGCGAGCTCGGGGAAATGGGACCCATCGGGAGTGGGGGCTGAGCACGGACTGTCCGTCCGTCTGTCCGAGTCACTTTTAGCATCTCTGAGTCCCTGCAGAGCTCCTGTCCCCTCCGTGCAGACAGGCTGCGCTGGCTTTGCTGTTCCTCTCCAGCCTGAGAGCTGGATCCTTCCTGGAGTTTCCCCTCCCGCTTTTCCGTGGCAATTCACACATCATCTTCGCCTGCTTCACGTATTGGCTTTATCAAGGTTTTGTTTGGAAACACCCTGCTAGAGCAACAGAGGAGCGACCCCTCCGCCCTGGCGAGGGTGGGGGGCTCATTGTCTGCTCTGCCCACATCCTGCTCCGCTCCCAAAAGGTGAGAAGACCCACCCGGAGGGTGAAATCCAAGTCCTTGGCATTCACAGTTGCACCTTGATCACGTCAGGCGTTGATTAAGGAGGGCAGGAGCCAAACTGAGCCAAATGGAGCCAACTCTGCGTGCTTTGCGGGGATGTACACACACCTGGGCCTGTGTGGGCACCCTGCAGGGAGCAATCTACTCCGAGGAGTAGCCTGGCACTGACACCGGGGCTGCACGCTTGGCAGAGCACGCCTGCATTCCCTTGGGGCTGCTTCTGAAATGCTGAGAGCGCCAGCCCTGCCTGCCCATTTCAGGGACAGAGATGGAGAATTTTGGGTGACCTGAAGTGACCCAATTTTTGCCGCTTCTGTTTCTCTCACAGCTTTCTCGGCAGGTGAGATCTCCATCCCGACACCCGCTTGCCCCTCGTATTCACACGCGTGCCTCTGTGGTATCTGAGGGCCACTGAAGTGGCTGTTGCAGTTTGTTGTTTCATTTTTGGGGTTGCTTAACCCTCTCCTAACTGTAATAAACCCAGTGAGTAAGGACACAAAAATATTACCCTGCAGGTAGGGGACCAAAAGCTTGGAAAGGGATGAAAGAAACACTCCCATTACAGCTTTCAAAATATGTTTCTCTAGCTGAAGCTGCTAAATTTGACTCAGCTTTACACACTGGAAAGGTTTTGTGGTCGGTTTGGGGTTTTTTATGGTGAATAAAGTGTTTTTTCCTCTTTAAAATCCCCACCAACTCGCAGGCGGAGTGATGCAGTTTCGATGTGTCACGGAGGCAGGGTTAGTGCAGATCTGCTCTCGGAAGAGTCACTGTAAACCCCAAGACATGAGACTCTGGTCTTGACTTGGGCTCCAGGTGCCTGAAAGCAGCACCTGGTCCCCCTTGCTGTCCCAGCAGGGTGAGGGTGTCACAGGAGACCTGGGAAGGGACAAGTTTCACCCTGGTTTCACACAGAGGGGGCAGGGCTTTGGTCTGAGCTGCTGCAGGATTCAATCCCCTGCCCAGGGGACGTGGGGACACGGCAGGATTAAAGCTGGGAGCTCCTGCCACAAACCTCAGCCTGAGGAAAGAGGGCAGGGGAAAGCAGGTGAGCCCAAGCTCCACCACAAAAGATCTCCAGCGAGTTGGGTCACTGTGCCTCAGTTTCCCCAGATGGAGATGATGCTATTGCCACACAGGCAAAGTGCTTGGAGACTGATTTCCACAGGGGTTCATTCCCGGGGAGCTGGAGCCCTGGGACACGTGGTTTGCTGATAATTCACCTCGACCTAAGGCAGGAGTCCAAAATAGCTCCTGTGACTCACTGTGCCAAGAAGGCCAAAGGGTTTGAGACGGTGCCTCGGGGGCAGCTGGATGTTATCCTCAGGACAGGGAGGTGCTGAGGTGCCACCTCCGAGTTTCTGGCTCTTCAGGTCCCTGTGGTGAGCCCGGCCCCGGCTCCCCAGGTGACTTTTCTCCTTGGTGCTCATCTGCCTTTCTCCAGCTGCAGCAGAAGTTTGGCTGTTGCTCATCTCCCATTCCCAGAAAGGAATGTGTGCAATATAAATGTCCTTTTGCTGCAGCTCCAGGCTCCCCTGGCTGGTCTTTCCTGCATCACTAAACACCTTAGCTGGGGATGGATGTCTACAGCAAGGCACAGGTGTGATGAGTGCTGGCCCTTTGAAAGACCTCAGTCATCTGTGGGATTCCAGTGCTCCCAGAACTGGAGTTCCAACAGCCTGAAATCTCCTGATCCTGCTTCATTGGTGTTTTTCCAATTTCTGCATTGTGGTGCTTCACCTGCTGATGTAGGGGAGCAAGAAAAATTTGTGAAAGGGAGGTGAGAGAGCAGTGCTGCCTCAGAGTCACCTCCCAATGGACAACTCCTGTGTTTTCACCCTCTCCTGTCATAGCTGATGGTCCCAAAATGCAGGAAATATCCCCTCAGTGAAGAAAAATGAGGGGTGAAAGGGGCTCTTCTTTCCCCCAGGCCCTGAGTGCAATGGTGATGGGCAGCCTGGAGGGGAGAACAGGCAGCTGATGCTGTAAGTGCCCATCTTTGGTCTCCCATCACATCTGCCATGATCCTTTCCCTGTGACAGAGACCTGGGACATGAATCTGGTGGCTCTTGTCCTCGTGAAGGTGTTACAAGGCTGGTGCTCAGGTAATCAAACATGCACTGATCCTTTTCCAGAGAGGTTTGGGACACAAATCTGGTGGCACTTAGACCTGTGTACGTATTACTGCTCAGGAATGCTGGTGCTCTGGGGGTCAAACCCCAACACCCAGCCCTTGGCCAGGACGGTCCCCTGGCTCAGCGGGATCTTGCTGGGGACACGCTGGCTCTGCAGCACAAGCCTGGGGGTGACAAAATCACCAGCCACAGGCAGAAGCCAAGGGACTATCAGCACCCAGCTCCACATGGGACCTGCTCAGCCCTTCTGCTCAGTTTTCTAAGAAACACCGCAACAGTCGCGAGCGCTTACGGGAAGGGTGGGCCGGGCCCTGCCGCGATAGCGTTTTGGTGGTGCCAGGGGACAGCAGCCATGCAAGGGGTGAGGGGCTCTGTGGGGTAGCAGGAGGTGTGGTGGGGATGTTTGTGTTTGTGTAAGAGCAGCTTCCTGGATGGTCTTGAGGGGAAAAGAGAGAGGAGGGTAGATCCAAACCACATCTCAAAATAGGCCTAAACTTTTGACGGTGTTTGGAGCTGTGCTTCCTGCTTTGAGCAGCCCCAAGGAGATGAAAGATGCAGCTGAGTGAAATAGGGAAAAAAAAAAAAAGAAAAAAGCAAAACAAACAAACACACGTAACATTTTCTTCACCAATGCAGACACAGACATGATACCAGGTCACTCCACAAGGCTGGGATGTGGCTCCAGGATCCCCCATTCCCTCCCAGTAACCCCATGGCTTGGAAAGCAGGACAGGAGAGCCTGGGGTGAGCTGGGGAAGGGCACTGCTCACTGGACATGGGGATATTAAGGAAGAAGCCCTGGAGCAAGCCAAGGAAAGGAGGGTCCTGTTGTGCCAGATCTGGCTTGGGGACTTGCAAAATCACCTATAGAAAGGGAAAGGTGCCCCTTCTCTGGAGCAGACACAGCCCTGCGCACACAGCAGCAGCTGCTCCAGGTCACGCAGAAACAGGGCTCCAAAATTCAGCACACGTAAACTAGTTTAAAAAAACAAACCCAAACCAAGATAAGAAAACACACAAACAAACTTCCCTGAAGTGCTGCAGAGCTGGAAATGGGGTTTGACAGTTTGGAGGGTAAAAAACTCGACCGCTGCTGACTGATAGTGACCGACTTCTCGTAATCCTCAGATCAGCTTCCTCCGCTCCTCCGCGTGGCCGAGTGGAGGTGGGGACAGCCCGCTGGCAGCTTCCTGCACCCACCAGCCCCCGGCATGCAACACCCAAGGAGCCGGAGCAACAGGATCTGCCTTACCAAAATTGAATTTGGCTGACAACATCCGGCCTTTCGTAAGGTGGCTTTGATGTTTGTTTACTCCCAGCTCCAGCACATGCTCCGCACCAGCCTGCGGATGAATGGGAACGAGAAGGGCTCAGCACCTCTTTGATCTCTCCCAGGAGAGCTGCCAGGAGCAGTCAGCTCTGGAAACACCCCGTGGAGGGATGGATCCGGCTGTCCCCGTGGTGTTTTTGACTGGCTGGTCCCGGTTCGTGCTGGGGTGGGATCTTTGGATCAAGTCTGGCTGGAGACAAGGTCCCTGGAGTAGCCATGGTGTGGTCACTGGTACCCCACAACTCACAGCATATCCCCCATCCCACCCCACAACAAAGAATGTCTCCATCACAGCAAATGTTTTGTTTTTATTTAAAACCGCATAAAAAAAATAAGATTTCTCAATTCCCCTGTACAATATCAACTATTAACAAAACCTGCCGGCTACACACTTGGTTACAGGTACAGACTGGACAGTGCAGACAGCCCGGGCCAGCTCCCCCCTCCCCAGCCCCAAAAACAAGACACCCGTGGAGAAAATCCAAATTCATCTGCAAACTGAGACCTGCACGTGGCAAGGAAAGAACAGCACCCAGAACTATGTACACAAACAGCTGGGGAGAAGCAGCCACCCCACACCTCCACCAGACATCCGACAGAAACATGACGGGCCCCGGGATGGACACAGGACAGAAACAGAGGGAAGACCCAAATGGAAAACCAGGGGATCAGCAGCTGTAGAAGCAAGGCATGGGCTGGAAACCCACATGAATTATAAATAAATAAATAAGTTATCCTAGCGGCTAGAACTCTTCCTTTAAAAAAAAACCAAACAACAAATTTATGAAAATAAATTAAAAACAAAAAAACTGGAAATGAGAAAAAAGGCAAAATGTTATCACTATTCACAACTGTACATCAAGCTTTGCTCCTGTAGAACTATGTACACATTTACAGCTGTTGGTTTGCATTGTTTGTGCATTCGTGAGGGCACAGAGAAGCAAAGAACCCCAGAAAATCCATGTGGGATGGAGGCACAGGAGGCAAGGCATAACCCACTTGGTTCCCAAGCATCTTCTGACCCATTTCCTTTTTGAAAAGGGAAAAGGAACTAAAGGCCCAAGCGAGTCTCAGAAAAGCAGCCCTGGAGGAAAAAAGTCTTTCCTCCAGCACAGCTCAGATCAAACAGAAGGCACACGAGCACAGGGACAGTGAGAAGGGACAGCCACTTTGCCACAGGCCCTGCCCTCCCCACAGTTTTCCCCCATTGAAGCTTTTCTTGCAATCAGGTCTCCAACCCTCTCATCATCCAATTCAGCAGGTCAAGATGACACTTGAGAGCCTCCAAAACCAGTCCAAAAGAAGTTATTGGTAAAATCTCAGAAGAGACAAGATCGTTCAGATGGGAGTCCAGGACAGCTGGCTCAGATGGTGGCTACCAGAACTTGGAAGAGCAGGTCCTCAGTCTAGCTCAGGGCAAGACGTGCACATTCCCATCTGAAAACATCTGAGGATCCCTGCTCAGTGCTATGGTCAAGATGAGAAAGTCTGGTTTTCTTTGCTTCTTATGACCAGGAGCTGCATGGAGCTGTTACTTGTCAGGCTCCTGGATCAAACTGTGCAGGTGGATCTCAGCTGGTTCCAGGGTAATGTCCTGCAGCCAAGAATGGTTGAAAATGTCTTCCAACGACGGCCTGTCCGAGGGGCGCATGGACAAGCACCACTTGATGAGGTGTTGGCACTCTGGGGAGAGAAAGCAGCAATGGTCACTCAGAGCAGGCTCCTGGCCCCCCTGTGCCACCGTGCCAGCTGTGCCCAGCCCTGCCACCCACCCTCTGCCTGGCAGGAGAGCAGGATGGCAGCCGTGTGCCACCTCCTGCAGCCACCCAGGGCAGAGGAAGGCCCTGCCCAGCTCCCTGTGAGCCGCTGCCTCCCCCAGCCCGTTATCCCAGAGCCGGGCACCCACCGAGGGAGATGCGGCGTCGGAAGAAGAGCTGTCCCCGGATGATGTCCTCGTCCTGCTCGAAGGGGACGTCCCCACACACCATGTTGTAGAGCAGGACGCCCAGGGACCAGATGGTGGCTGAGTGGCCGTGGTAGCGGTGGAAGCGGATCCACTCCGGGGGGCTGTACACCCGCGTTCCTGCGGGACACAGGAAATCTTTCAGCCCCTCGCCCGAGCATCCCCGGGCGTCGCTGGCACCCGGCGTGACCCGCCCGCCTTCCCGCCGGCACGTGACTCTTGTTTACAAACTTTGTGTTGTAAAAGGAAGGCGCCGGTGCCAGAAGAGGGCAGCAGGGCCCGGGGAAGGCACGGTCGCCGTTACATACGAGAAAAAATAACCCACCCACGGGTGGGGAAAAAACCACGCCTTCCCCCCCCGCAACGGCAAAACAAAATTGAAATTGTAAACCAAGACAAACAAGGGGAGAGGAGCAGCCCAAGCCTTTAGCACCTGCAAACCAAACCGGCCGGTGCTCGGTTTTGCAAACCCCCCTCTGCTCCCCCCTCCCCAGGGTGTTTTTGTCACGCTGGCTTCCCCCGCCCCAGCCCGAGCCAGGCTGGGTGACGGAGGCTGTCAGCAGGGCCGGGAGCCGGCTCCCGTTTCACAACATCCTCCCCGTGCCAAACAGCAACTTGGCAGCGGCTGCAGAATTCTTGCCGTCCCCCCGCGCCACGGGGAAACCTCCGGAGCCCGGCCCGGCCGCGCAACGCCCGGCACCGGGAGTGACACCCGGCTGTGCGCTCACCGTCAAACTGCGTGTAGAGCGTGTCCTTGAGGAAGGTGCCGGAGCCGAAGTCGATGAGCTTGAGCTCGCCCGTGGCCAGGTCGAGCAGGATGTTCTCGTCCTTGATGTCGCGGTGCAGGACGCCGCAGTTGTTGCAGTGCCGCACGGCCTCCAGCACCTGGCGGAACAGCCCCCGCGCCATCTCCTCCGGCAGGAACCCCCGCTCCGTGATGAAATCAAAGAGGTCCTGCGACGGCTCCGGGCGCTCCATCACCACCACGAAGCTGTCCGGGAGCTCGAACCAGTCCAGGAGCTGGATGACGCCGTGGAAGCCGGAGCCCACCTTGTTCAGAAGCACGATCTCCAGAGGCACACGGCTGCCGCTGGGCTGCGGGGGGACCACGCTGCCATCAGCGGGGCTGAGCTACCCTCGCCCGCGGCGAGCTCTGGTGTCCACTTGCCCGCACCCACCGCTCCTGGGTATCCCCCCCAAGCAGGGGATGCTCCGGTGTCTCCCTGCCCGCCCCCATCGGCGCTAGGCATTCCCGGCTCAGGATGCTCCGCGTCCCCCGGTGACCCCACAGCCGCTCCCCCCGCGCTGTCCCGGTTTCCCCCTCCCGCGTCTCGGCTCATCCCCGCCCGTCACGCCCCGGCTTCTCCGCCGGCCCCGCTCACTCACCAGCTCGCCCCACTGCGAGATGCGGTCCCGGGCCACGCGTTTAATCGCCACCTGCGAGCCAAGGGGAACGGCGGGATGAGCTCGGCGCCCGCCCCGCCGAGCCCCCTCCTCCTCCGCCCGCCGCCGGCCCCGCCACTTACCGGGGCGCCGTCCGAG
>VWZP01001410.1:369207-408256 GCA_013396995.1 Dicaeum eximium | reverse complement strand
AAGATCTTTAAAATAGTATTTCCGCTCCTTTTGAGGCTACAGCCTGTGGTTTCATCTGAGGTACCTGGGTGGCAACCTATTCAAATGAGCCCACAGAGTCTCGTATGTGAAAAGGAAAGAGGAATTTCCAGTGGAAAATGTGATTTAATGGAGAGATGTTCACTTGGACAATCTCTTATCAAAGTTCAGCAACCAGATACTGGTATCTGCCAATCTCCTTTTCCATGCCATGAGGCACTCTGTCTTTACTGCTTACATCAATTAGAACTCATAATGTCATTACTGGGCACATGAAAGCATCATGACTCCATTCAAAAAGGCTCATAATTCTGCCCACTCACATTGTGGTCTGCAAGTAATTATGAAAACCCCAGCACTTAGGGGTATGTTTCACACCTCAGGCCTGGGCTCTGAGCACTGTTTTTAGGCACTTATAGCCCTAGACATAGCAGTAAATCTGCATGGGGGTAAGACTGGATCAAAAAAGAAAGGTGTGGAGGGAACCATTTTGTGGTGATTTCTTCTTCTACTTGGAGAGACTTTTTCAAGGGAAGTGTGTTTGGAAGTCTGGGCTTTGTGGTTTTCTGAACCTTAACCCTAGGCTGAACCCTAACCCTAGGCAGAGCAGTAAATCTGCATGGGGGTAAGACTGGATCAAAAAAGAAAGGTGTGGAGGGAACCATTTTGTGGTGATTTCTTCTTCTACTTGGAGAGACTTTTTCAAGGGAAGTGTGTTTGGAAGTCTGGGCTTTGTGGTTTTCTGAANAAGTATGTTTGGAACTCTGGGCTTTCTGGTTTTCTGAACCCTAACCCTAGGCAGAGCAGTAAATCTGCAATGGGGGTGTGACTGGATCCAAGGAGAAAGGTCTGGGCAGACCATTTTGTGGTGATTTCTTCTTCTACTTGGCAATCCTTTTTCATGGGAAGTGTGTTTTGAACTCTGAGCTTTGTGGTTTTAGGTTTCAAACCCTCACCCTAGGCTGAACCCTAAACCTAGGCTAAGTAGTAAATGTGCATAAGAGTAAGACTGGATCAGAAAAGAAAGGTGTGGAGGGAACCATTTTGTGGAAATTTCTTCTTATACTTGGCAGGACTTGTTCATGGGAAGTGTGCTTGGAACTCTGGGCTTTGTGGTTTTCCGAAGCCTAACCCTAGGCAGAGCAGTAAATCTGCATGGGGGTGAGACTGGATTCAAGCAGAAAGTTGTGGAGGGAACCATATTTTGGTCATATTCTCTTCTACTTGGCAAGACCTGTTCACGGGAAGTTTGTTTTCAACTCTGGCCTTTGAGGTTTTTCGAACCCTAACCCTAGGCAGAGCAGTAAATCTGCATGGGGGTGAGACTGGATCCAAGGAGAAAGTTGTGGAGGGAACCATACTTTAGTAATTTCCTCTTCTACTTGGCAAGCCTTTTTCATGGGAAGTATGTTTGGAACTCTGGGTTTGTGCTTTTCTAAACCCTAACCCTAGGCTGAACCCTAACCCTAGGCTCAGCAATAAATCTGCATGGGACTGGATCCAAGGAGAAAGGTGTAGAGGGAACCATTTTGTGGTGATTTCTTCTTCTATTTGGAAAGACTTTTTCAGGTGAAGTGTGTTTGGAACACTGGGCTTTGTGGGTTTCTGAACCCCTTGGTGATGTTCTCTTCTACTTCGCAAGTGGTTTTCAGGTGAAATGTTTTTGGAGCTCTGGTCTTTGTGGTTTTCTGAATCCTAACACTAGGCTGAGCCCTAACCCTAGGCTGAGCAGTAAATCTGTCTTGGGGGAGAGATTGGATCTAAGGAGTAAGGTGTGGAGGGAACCATTTTGTGGTGATTTCTTCTTCTATTTGGCAAGACTTGTTCATGGGAAGTTTATTTGGAACTCTGGGCTTTGTGGTTTTCTGAACCCTAACCCTAGGTAGAGCAGTAAATCTGCATGGGCATCAGTGTAGATCCAAAGAGCAAAATGTGCAGGGAACCGTTTTGTGGTGCTTTCTTCTTCTACTTGGAGAGACTTGTTCATGGGAAGTGCGTTTGGAACTCTGGGCTTTGTGCTTTGCTGAACCCTAACCCTAGGCTGAGCAGTAAATCTACATGGGGGTAAGACTGGATCCAAGGAGAAAGTTGTGGAGGGAATCATATTTTGGTACTTTTCTCTTCTACTTGGCAAGCCTTTTTCATGGGAAGTATGTTTGGAACTCTGGGTTTGTGCTTTTCTAAACCCTAACCCTAGGCTAAACCCTAACCCTAGGCAGATCAGTAAATCTGCATGGGGGTGAGACTGAATCCAAGGAGAAAGTTGTTGAGGAAACATTTTTTGGTAATTTTCTCTTCTACTTGGCAAGCCTTGTTCATGGGCAGTGTGTTTGGAACTCTGGGCTTTGTGGTTTCCTGAGCCCTAACCCTAGGCAGAGCAGTAAATCTGCATGGGGGTGATACTTGATCCAAGGAGAAACGTGTGCTGGGAGCCATATTGTGGTGTTTTCCAATTCTACTTCCAAGACTTGTTCATGGGAAGTGTGTTTGGAAGTCTGGGCTTTGTGGTTTTCTGAACATTAATCCTAGGCTGAACCCTTGACCATTAGACACTGTTCCTTAGGATCCCTCATGCTTAGTAAAATGTTCTGGTTTTTCCATATTAATAAGAACTAGTTTTAGAATCTGCTTCCCACAATTTAGAATGTAGTTTCGAAAATAACCCATCTATTAACTGAATATTTCAAGACTGCAATAATAGTACTGTGTAAGTACACATGCATTTACAGATTTGAAAATAAAATATTGTAAAAATTTGCATGTGGGATGTTTAGTCTCTCATGGAACTCATATATGCATGTATAACTATCAGAATCACAAGGATGTTTTGTAACCATCAAGCTCTTTTCTGGCTACAGGTACTAATTATAACAATCACTGAGTTTGTCAACATGCCACTGATGCTTAAGGGAAATGTCAGAGGAGACAGGGCCAATTCGAAAAGGACAAAGGGAATGGAAATATTATGGTTTGGGGTTTAGGTTTTTTGTTTGGGTTTTTTCAGACAAGTGTCATACCATTGTTCTTGGCTTCACTTCCATAAAACAGTCAGTTTTCTGATCTCCTAACTGTGTGTCAGGGTGCCAGAGACGCCACAACAGAAATGGCAGGAATTTGTAACTGGGGAGGAATAGTCAGCAGTGGTCCCAACTTAAATGTTGCTTATCTTCAGCCTGAGTCTACAGCTGGTGAAATTATCCAGGAAAGTGCAGTGAAGGAATAGAAGTGAGAGGTCAGTGCTCAATGGCTTCTGTGTATCTTGTCTCTGGGGACTGAGGCATCTCTGCATGCTTGCCTTCAACTTCCATGCAGACCAGAGCCAATCCTAGGCACAGAGGATACAGCTGTCTTGGGTAGCAGCCTGACAGCCAGCCACAGCCCTGATGCCTGCTCTGTACACTGGAGCTGGTGAGAGCCATGCCAATGCTGACTCCACTGAGAGGATGGAGTCAGAGGTGTTACCTGAGGGCTGCACTCTTATCCCATTTAACAGCAAGGTGAATTCCCCAGGCTTTCCCCTCTCTCTCTGAGCCAGCTCCTTTCCCTTCCTTCTCCCCTCCCACAGCATGGGTCCTACCCTAGCATCTCACTTTGGAGGTAGCAATGCTGTGTTTGGTTTGCAGTGCCCAGAAGCCCCAAACAGCCTCTGCTGCTTGGCTGTGAGGAGCCCAACCATGCAGCTGTGAGCAGAACAGCTGCCAGTATTTGGGAGTCTACAATGCACAAACCTGTAAAGGCCAGGAGCTAGAGGCAGCCTCATCCTACCTTACATGTCCAGCTAGTGCAGTCTGCAATTGATGGAATGCCTTTGGACACACTTTGGTGGCCAGGAGCAGTCAGATCCCTGGAGCTGCAGCCTTCTGCTGCACACTGCCATGGACAGGCTGGTTGCTGTGGTTCAGCTGCCTCGGGCTGCCAAACAGGCAAAATGAGAGTGCCAACAAGCAATGAAGGGGTATGCTGTCACCTGGCCAAATGAGCCTGAAGTAATCTAGAAAACCCTTCCACAGCAAGCAAATGAGACTCTCTGAAGGCCGCTGACTTCTTTGGGATGGTTTCTGCAAAGCTCTGAAGCTGAGTGGCTCCAGATGCCACCAGCACAACTCTCTGTCCTGTTCTGTAGCTCAGTAGTGGGGCCACCACGAAGAGCTGCTTGTGGAGCTCATCACAACAATGTCACAGAGAGATTTTGTGGTTGGTTGGTTTTGTCTTGCTTTTTTTTCTTAAAGGTCAAAACAGCTGAAAACTGCAAAAATGAATTTGTATCAAAATAAGGTTTTGCAAAACTTAAGACACATGCAGTCCTTTGTCCAGCTGAGTGTATAAATGTAGTTTCCTCCCATGTCCTAGCGCAGACACATCCGAACTGGAAGCAAGGGTAATCTTAATAAATAGTGTTAAAGTGCATATTTTTCATTGAACTGGAGGGGACGGAAGCAAAGAGCAGAAAACTAAGACACCTGTTGCATGCCTCCTTCAAAAGAAACTATATAGTACTAATTGCAGGCTGTCATAAAACCCTTATAATGCCTCAAAGGCATTGGGTCAATGTGTTAACAATTTGGTTCATATACTTAGTGGAAAATAAAGAGTAAAGAACTTCAAGGTATGCTTGGTCGCTGCTAACTTAAAACTTCAGCTGTATAGTTTGATGAGTGGTTTTATGTTGGAAATTCCTTTATAGTTCTAGGAAGAGCAAAAAAAAACCCAACACCACTCCAGATCTAATACTGAGAAGTAACAGGGAGTGAACAAAAAAAAGATTTGGAGACGTTTCCCAGGAAGGAAGGAATTATGGCTCTCTAACCAAGCGCTATTTTTTCTTCCCTGCTTTCTCAAGACAAAATTTTGTGTTTAGTTTTTCTAAAAACATCTTTGCATTTCAGGTGATGTCTGCTTCACTCACTGAGCACAGAAGTGTTAGGAAGGACAGCATCTGGGGAGAAACAAAGCCGGGAGCATTTATTGGAAGGCACTAACTGTATCAGAAAGAGTACTTCAGATGCTGATTTAATTGAAATCAGGAATGTAGCTGGAGAAAAGAAACATTGCCAGCGTACCCTGGAGAGCAGTGCTGAAATATGTGCTACATTGACCACTGACAATCCATAGAGAGCTGGCAGGTCACACTGTGCTGGCTCTTCTCCTTGTTTCCAGCTGCTAAATTACATTAAAGTCAGCTTAAAATTCATTAAACGCCTTCCTATTATTACTTTTCCATATAAGCAGTTGTTATAGCTGCTGAAGAGACATTGTGTGATGGTGACAGTGAAGAGAGAGGCCTGAGTAAATATGAATGGGAAAGGAGAGGTGATTTTGACCAGGGAAACGCTTGGGACCCTTCAGAATTTAACTGCTGTTCAAAAGATGAAAGCAGCTACACAGTAGATTGTGAATTCAGATGCTCAAATGCTCCAGAGATACGTTAATACTGAATGTGGAGGTCATGTTTTGTTTGGCACTTTTGCATAAATCCTGAACCAATCAGAATAATCACTCTGTGAGACTGTCATTGCAATGATGCTGACCCAGTGTCACTGATAATTACAGGTAATTTCAAGTGCTGTCATTAATTTGCCTTTTTCAATCTCTCAGCAAGGCCTTACAGGCTTTGTCCTGTATATAATAGTATTGAAGGTAATAAGATTTCTTCCATCAGGGATTTAAGGAATTTGATTTCACTTAGATTTTTTTTAAAGGCTTAGCATTATTTCTTGCAGGTTTTAAAAAAAGTAGTTTTTATAAGTTTCCACCAATTTCAGTGGGAACTTTTTTTCCACAGCAGGATAAAGAGGAGAGAAACTCAGGTGTTACCAGAAATACAGTGACTCAGTTCAGAAGGGAAGCTCCTTTATAGGTGTAAGTGGAGGAGAGAGCAGAGGTCCTTGCCTCCATGCTCATGTAAACCATTTTGCTTATGTGATAATTTTTTTGATAAAAGATCAAAACCAAGAAGATTCTTTGCTTGAATTCTGGCTTTTAATGGCACAACACATGCAACAAAGAAGACTCAATTGGCATGCAGCAAGTGCAGCTTCACCAACAGAACAGAAATGACAGACCAAGCCCAGCATTAAATGGCATTTTGAAGTCGAACATCAGGCACAGTGCTGTCCATTCATTAGCTGCATCATCTGATGTACATGAGAAAAACATATCAAAGAGCCTTCAACAACACCTTCTAGCCTAACTGAAAGAAAGAGCCCATCCATTTTCCTGGGAGAGCAAAGTATCTTCTGGAGGAAAAAACTCTTTTTAAATCTAAAAAAGAAGATATAAACCTTTGTTTGTGACTCATATGACTTAGAGCTGTAAAGACTTTTTAAAATAGTATTTGCAGTTTCTGCAGGGAAGACTTTGAGAATAGCACCACTAAAAATAGAATCAATGCCTTTAAAGATTTACTGTCCACGCCCAGAAATCTTGAAAAAGTAGAATATTAAAATAATATAGGTCCTAAAAAAAAAGCCATGCCTCTGCATATCTTATAACTGGAGTCTGCATAGGAGATGCAGAGGTCCATCCACTGTAAACCACTGCTGCAGACCATTCAGTTCCTCTGCATATGCAATTCCCACTGGTATCACACTTGACCCAGTCTACACAAGGATGCTGCCAGCACACAGCAGTCATGTGTACTGTTACCTTATTCTGATCTTCACTAAATATTTAGAGCTGAATTTGGTGTCTCTGACAACTCAGGTGCAGCAGAAGATATGAAATTTCTCATGACTGTGGGCTTCCTATGAGTTGGGACTATAGTAGGAGCAGCCAAACCAGATATTGCAAAGGTGGAGAAGAACAACACAAGACTAATGAGAATCTTCTGAACCTAAGGGTGTTCCAGGGAACTCAGTTAATCCTGCAGGTTTCTTCAGTGGAGTATCTGGCTCTGTGGAGGGAAGCACTGCAGAGCCACCAGCTCTTTGGGAGAACTCACTCAATGTTCCAAGGTGGAGCTGTTCTGCCCCCGCATGGCAGGTCACTGGCAGAGCATGGAGCCAGATCTCCACTGCACACTGACAGACCCATCAACTCATGGCAAAGCATGCCAAAGATTCCATGCCACATGGAAGGGACCCGTGCTAGTGTTCAGAGCATCGTGTTCTGTTACAACTGCACATGCCAGAAAATTGTAGGAGCAAGGCAGCTGAAAGGAGCCTATAAAAAATTAATGGCTGACATAAATACCAACCTCCAAACAAAAAATGGTCAGAAGGGAGAAAATGCAAGAGAAGTGAAATCTGTGACTTATTACAGGCTTTGTGATGGGTCCTCATTTGGAGTACTGATTTTAAAATATCAGGAATTAAAGACAGGTTTTATACAGGATGCAAACTTGGCTTCTGGAAGCAGAGGCCACACCTGTATATAAAATGCTACTGGGGAGGGAGGTCCTAATGATGTTAACTACTCCACAGAAGCAGAGAATGAAATACAGAGACAGAAGCAGGAGAAGGATGGAGTTAAAAGTTTCTGTGGAGGAATCCAGACAGCCTTTTAGGGGAAGAGAGAAACTATCTCAGTAGAGAGAACTAATTCACAGAGCATGGGAAGTTCAGTTCTCATGGTGAAACATTCCCATGAGACAAGACAGTCCATCCCATTATCTCCCAGGACAACTTAGGCAACACCAGTAGTCACTGAGAGCTAAACAGGGTCTTGGCTGCATTCAGCTGACTCCTCTGAGAGTGGGAAGAAGATCGTGACTGTTTCCTGACTACATTCAAACAAATGTATAGAGCTTTTATGTGGGCAGGGGCATCTGGTTTTCACACCGTATGCTACTCCTTTTGGAATATAAGTATATAGCTGAGTAAATGCAAGGGGTTGTTTATATGATGAGCATGAAACACTCTGAAATGACACCAGACGCCACTAGTAATAAATAAATTCTACTTTTCATCACAGGCCTCCAGATTCTCTTGGTAAATTTTCGTTTATATGCTTGGCCTTACGTGAGATCGCCCTTGGACACGGGTGGAGGAAAGCACCGTCACTTTTTAAGTACACTTGATACTTCCAAACATCCAAAATGTGACAAATGAAACAGAAAAACAAAACCAAAGTAGACCACAACAAAACCTCACAAAAATTCCATCACATCCCAGTTGACGTTCTCTCCCTGCAGTGCTTTCCATCAACGATTCTATACTCATTTGCTGGCAAGGTGGCCTCTTGCCATTCAATGTAAGGGAGCTGTGATCAAGTGACTAAACACTATTCTTCATAAACCCTGAAAAAATAAATATTGTAAGTGGTGCAGAAGTGCAGAACTTAGGAGGGTGCCACAGGCTGATTAATTAACCAGTGCTGTGGGATCCTTTCTGTCTTGAAAAGGTTTCCATCAAAACCCTTTTTACAGATAGCACAGTAAGGAACAGCACAGGTTAATAGTATACGAAAGAATAAAGAAAGAATTTCACAGTCTGTGGTGACTGGCTTTATTAATTGTAGGCTGGGAGAAAAGGTAGTCAAAACATAAACTACTGAAAACAAAGGCAAAGCATCTGCCAAAAAGAGATTACATGTCTCAGACTGAAACCTCTGTGCATCAGTGTGTATATACATGTGTACGTATTATTTGCTCATGTTGGCTTCAGTGCATTTCTTACTAATCTTACTCCTATGAAATGAAAGAATTGTTTAAAAAAATTAATGTTTTCCTGGAAGAAGTTTGAAGAAAGAACTTGAGGCGTATTAGTTCTTACCTGTTGTTAAAGAGTACAATTGGTGACAAATTATACTGGTGGTACAGGGAAAAGTCATACATACAACTGGCATGATGAATTTTCTTGACAAGAAATCTTTGAAGAGTGTTGTCCAGCAGAGAAAGACTGAAATCATGCCAAACATGGTATATAAAGCCAGGACATAGTGCAACTGTGCAGAGAAAGTGATACAAGGATCTGTTTCTAGCCAGGGAAGGCATTTGTGGTTAACCAGTAGCTGATGGACATTTGCCATTCCAAACCATAATAACAACTTTCAATCAGACTTAATTTAGAGTTTCCACAGAGAAACATCAATATTGATGCCCAATGGATTTAGGAAACACACACCTGATGTATCATGTATGCAGATATATACGTATGTATTTCTGTGAATACACTTCCATATATTTAGAAGCACAAATGCAGAGCCACTAATATATAGTTATGTGATTAGACATGGACGTAGTTAAGTGGTGGTTTTATATTTGCATCTGTAACTATAGATAAAATCTTGGCACGTTATAAGAACACTGATATATATTAGAGGTTTCTTTCTATATCCAGAAGAAATAGGATATACGTACATGAGATAGAGCTGTACGTAAATATCTGGCAGCCTGGCACATTGAGTAGGCCTGTGCTCTCACTGAAGGCTGGGGCTGAATTAATGTTAGTTTCCTTTCAACCATGACAGGGAAGGAGGAGGGAGGTCTGGAAAGCACCATCTGTTTTTCCAGATTGCTGTTAATCTGCCAATAATTCATATTGGATATAAAGAATTAATGCTATGGGAGAACATTAAAAAATATACAAAGCCTTCCTCTTCAGCATATGGAGCAAAGACCAGCAAAGAAGAGGCATCAGGTTGTCTTCCTGGGCCAGGAGGGTGGAAAGCTCTCTGAAATTTGTCTCGTATGTTAAAGAGAATGAAAACATAGACAGATGTGGGAGAGGAAGGGAATGTTCCTCTGATAATCAAAGAAAGAAACCTCTTCATCAAAAAGAGGCTTTATAAAAAAATATTTAAGATTGGCCAAGCAACACCAAAAAAACAGGGCCCTGGCCCAGGCAATGCAGAGGAACAAATGGTACCCCAGCCACGGGCAACATTCAGACTGTGCTCTGTGAGCCCCTGATGGCTTCTCTGAGAACACACATTGTGAGCAAAAGGTCACACAAAGGGAGCCTGAAGCCACTTGGAAAGGGTGGCAAGGTGGCATCAGCGAGACAGCAAAACTTGGGGTGATGCATCTGAGGTTAGGCACTAATCCAGGCTGATTGTGGATTTTACACTGACCAGAAAAGGTCGACATATGGTCTGCTGGGAAATCCGCCAGCAAAACTACTGCTATTTTTGGATGTTTTTAATGTAATTTTCAACCTTTTCATTATCTGTGCAGCTTTATTAGGGAAAGGAGTGATGGTTACCAGAAGGAGTGATCTCTACTTTTCATGGTGCCTCTGCCGGTGTTAAGTTGAGCAGGAGTGAGCTACCTACAGGTGACAATCCACTGAAATAGCACTGTTCTGTCCCATTTCTGCTGCACCTAACCAAGTAAACTGAGCACTGACAAGCAATCAGCCTTCCCCAAAAGCATGAGCATTGTTTCTTGCACGTCTTTGGCCCAGGCCAAATAACATCACGATATCTAGTAACGCTTCAAGAGCTAATGCAGGTCAACAGCCTCTCTACTTTGCCCCTATGGCCCTCACACATGCACACACTGCATCTCTGGGGCAATTTGCCAGTTCCAGTGCTTGAATCCAACCAATACAAACAAGTATGAAGGCTTGTCCACAGGCAAACATGGTATTCTGGATCCATCCTTCTATTCCTCCCTATCCATGGTGGCAGAGGGTCTTTACAGAGGTGAATAAACAACTGCCTTTGCATTCCTACAAAGGTCCTCAGTGTTCCCGTGCAGCATGAAATTGTCTTACAACAACATTTAATTTTCACACTGGAAGTGAAAGGACTTATCTGCGCTGACACTAGGAAAAGAAAATCACCCACCTCTCTGAGGACAGAAAGCTGGTGCAGCAACATAAGTGATCTGGCAGTTCTTGCATAAACAGGAAGAGAAGAATTCCACAAATTTGATGACATGTGGTCTTTATTTTCAGAGTTGTTTGATTGACGAGTGACTGTGAAGGGGTGCTGTATACAGGGAGCTCTGCTGATGGGCCCTGTGATCCAAAGCTGGAAAGAGCTCTAGACTGATATCACTGCTACCTGATGACAATTTTCTGGCTCTGGGGGCTATTTCTTCTGTCAGACATGCTGAATGCCATATCTCCTTCATTTCATATGTCTTTTTTTTCTTAGGCTTTTTTTTCCCCTCTGAGTTTTCTTACAGTATAAAACGTGTGAATGGGTATGGGTTGTACTCTTAAATCCTGAATGTGGTGTCTCTGTTTCACTCAAATTTTTACAATCCTCACTTTAGACCCAGTAAAATCTACCAGTAAAAAACTTGTTTTATTCTCCTCTCCCGTAAGCTTAAGCTGCAGGTTGAGAACTTCTAGAAAGGTCAGCCTTTATAAAAAAACTACAAAATGGCAGGGGCCAGAGCCTAATGCCATACCTTCAGACCCTCCATCAGTAAAAGCATGGACTAATGACTTCCTTTCCAGAAGCAGGACAAGATTAATAAATAATAAATTTTTTTAATCAAATAACACAACTGGGAAAAAACAAAACAGGTACGATTTTGTATACACAAGAACTTTAGGGGATTCTTTACCATAAAGTGGTCATGGTTTAACGCTTAAGTATTCTAGATACTAGCCTTTATTTCCACAGATGCACAATTAATTTTAAGGGAAAAAAGTCAGCACATCATGTTCAGTTTACCCATGAAATGCAAAGCATAAATTCCAGAAATTAAAATTCTGGCTATATGAAATATACTTCTATTCCATCTATCCAAAGTATATGTTGTTTAACTTAGTCATTTGTTTTATGGAAAGAAAATCAAAGACATCATTTCTATAGCTGCTTAATGTTTTATTCCTGGCTGGGTATTTGGACTAGGAAAACAACAGCTTTCCTTTTGGCTGTTAGTGCTTAATTATTCAATGTTAACAGCCAAGAAGTAAGCTGTTAGCCCTCCTCCTCTTCTTCACAGCTTTTCTTTCCCTCGTGGATCTAAATCTGTCCTTCACACATATGAAGAGCAGTTTGAATTGTAGGGATTGCATTTTGGCCTCACAGGAAACAGCCTATGGCTTACAATATTTCCTCTTAATATCTGTGTGGATTTTTCTCCAGTCTTTTAAAACAACACAGTAGCAGCTTTATTTCCTGTCTTTGATGCTCTCCTTTCAATACCATCACAGACTCCTTCACAGACCTGCTCCCAAGCTAAGCTCTCTTGGTACAATTTCTGAAATGTGATGACTATTCTACCTAAATCACTGTACACAATGCTAGACAAAGTAAATAACCTCTAAATCTAGTGAGTTTCCTTCCTCTTCCTTAGAAGCCTCAACAGCAGAAGACCACCTCAACAGCAGAAAACTTAACCAGATTGACTCTGGCAGCACTAAAAGGTCATCTTGAAAGACGGCAAATACTGGCATCAGAGGATGATGACTGCTTGAAACATCCCCAAATAATATCTCACAAATTAAACCACATACTCAGTGTGTTTGGATCAAGTCCATGAAGGCCAAATCCAGTAGTGTCATCCAGAGGAGTGTGTAAGCTGTGTTTTCCTAAAGACTTAAAAAAATCTTACAGCTTGCTTCTTTAGGATGAGTGCTGCTCATGACATGACCACACTCCTTCCTTGAGTACAGCTTTCACCTTTACCCTCTTCTGAAAAAAGAAAAACAATCTCTGGAAACAGATTCATTTGCTCCAGCATAACAAAAGGTGGGCATGTACTCCTTCATGACAGGCCACTCCAAGATACTTTTGCTACATCAGTCAGGGATACACAGTTCATGACTGTTCCCTAATATTTTCTACCAAATAATTGGATTGAGGTTATATTATAGACTGATGGAAGTCCCATCAGTCTGATAAACTTGAAAAGTTAAGGGCAAAGGGAACACACCGTATATACAAAGCCATGATCTTTCTGTGAGTCTAGTTGAAGTCTTAACAATCTAATGAAAGAATTACCCATCTAGTTACAATGACACTAATGCTTCACTGCTCAAATTATATTATTGAAAATTGTATATACACAAACATTTTAGCATCACAGAATCATTATGGTTGGAAGAGAGCTTAAAGATCATCTCATCCAATCATCACCCCAGCACCACTCTATCACCCCAAAACCACAGCTTCAAGAGCCACATGCAGATGCTTCTTGAACACTTCCTAGCTACCAGCAATCCTACCACCTCCCTGGATAATTTATTCCAGTGCTTAAACACACCTTCAATGAAAATTTTTTTCTAATGTCTAATGTGAACCTCCCCTAGCACAGTTTAAGGCCCTTTCCTCTCATCCTTGCACTTGAAACATGACAGAACAGATCAATCCCTACCTCATTACCTCTTTCTAGGGAGTTGTAGAGAGTGATGAGGTCCTCCCTGATCCTCCTCTTCATCAGGCTAAACAACAACAGCTCCCTCAGCTGACCTTTGTAAGAGTTGTGTTCCAGACCCTTCACCAGTTTTGTTGCCCTTGTCTGGACACCTGCAGCACCTCAATGTCCTTTTTGAAGGGAAGGGCCCAAAACTGAACACAGGATTTCAGATGCAGCCTCAACAGTGCTGAGTAGAGCAAAATAATCACTTCCTTTGTCCTGCTGGCCACACTACTTCTGATACAAGCCAGGATGCCATTGGCCTTCTTGGCCACCTGGGCACATGCTGGATCACGCTCAGTCACCGTCAAACAGCACCCCCAAGTCCCTTCCTGTTGAGCAGCTTTCCAGCCACTCTGCTCCCAGCCTGTTTGAGGTTGATGAACCTCATGGAGGTGTCTTCAAGCCATCAATCCAGCTTGTCCAGGTCTCTCTGTAGATCCTTCCTGCCCTTCAGCAGATCAACTCCCACCTAACTTGGTAATGTCTTCAAATTTACTGAGGTGCACTCGATCCCCTCATCCAGGTTATTAATAAAGATATTAAGCAGGACTGGTTGCAGTACTGAGCCCTAGGGAACATCACTTGTGGTCAGCCACCAACTGGATGTAATTCCATTCACCACAACTCTCTGGGCCCAGCCATCCGGGTACTTTTACCCAGCAAAGGCTGCACCTATACAGGCCACGAGCAGCCAGTTTCTGCAGANTCCTGCCCTTCAGCAGATCAACTCCCACCTAACTTGGTAATGTCTTCAAATTTACTGAGGTGCACTCGATCCCCTCATCCAGGTTATTAATAAAGATATTAAGCAGGACTGGTTGCAGTACTGAGCCCTAGGGAACATCACTTGTGGTCAGCCACCAACTGGATGTAATTCCATTCACCACAACTCTCTGGGCCCAGCCATCCGGGTACTTTTACCCAGCAAAGGCCGCACCTATACAGGCCACGAGCAGCCAGTTTCTGCAGAAGAATGCTGTGGGAGATGGTGTCAAACGCTTTACTGAATTCTAGACAGATGAGCCTTTCCCTCACCTACTAAGTGTGTCACTTTGTCATTGGATCAGGTTGGTCAAGCAGAACCCGCCTTTTGATCTCCTAAACAGTCCAAAGTCTGCCTGTCGGAAGTCCAAGGTGGTAGCTCCGCTGGCACCACTCCTAACTTCACTCAGAATTGAAAACTATCATTTTGTGGTCACTCTGCCCAGGAAATACCAAGCCATTTTTTTGGTGGGATGCTTTCCTTTCTACTGCACTCTGGGTCTTAACGAAGACAGCTTCAGAGAAGGGGGAGAGGACAGTGAGCTCCTAGTGTTCAAATCTTTTGCCAGTATGATGTTGATGGTTTCTTCCTTCTCAACTTGGAATCTGGTCAGAATCCTTTTTACATGTTTTGTAATACCCTCTGCATCTTGCTTTTTCTTCACCCTTCTCCAACTCTATGTTACACATGTGTAACACTGTTACATATGGTGTGTAGTACATATGTCAGACACTTAGTATTAGTTCTTTTGTTATCCCTAACTGGTTTTACCCATTTCTCAAGATTGCCTTTCTTCAATTGCTTGCAAGGGACCTCTGGTGAGCTGTTCACAGCCCTGGGACCTCTGGTATCATCCTGTCCCTGTAACCCACAAGGTGCTTTATTCCAGGATCAGTCATCCACAGTTCATTCTACAGAGAGTAAGTGCTTGTTATTAATATCTTCTAGTTACAAAAATGCACAAGATTAGGTGTAATACCACACAGTTGTACAAAATGATCAAAAGCTAAAACAAAGTAATAGTTACATGGTCATTAGACAATCACTAATACAGGTAAAATAAATCTACAAGTAGCCCAAATAAATTTACAAGTAGCCATATGAAGCCAAACAGGTTCAGAAGTCTCCACTGCTAACTTGAGACAAAGCCTGTGGCCTCTTACAATAAATGGAAATACCTTATCTACTTGGCTACAAGGCTACAGCTGTTCCTTGAACCCTGGCCTTAAGATGGAGATCTGAAAGTATATAACAGAAGAGTCTCCAGTAAAATTCTGAGCTTGAAAAAAACACGCAAGAATTCATGTCTTCAAATCAAGTAAACCTCTGGGAAGTGACACGGACTGTGATGCAAATGCTGTCTTTGAGATCAAATATTCAATTCAGACTAGATTAGAAGGGACTAGACTTCATTACTCATCAGTCAGTCTCCATGACAAATGTCTGAATTACAAATTTGTCATCATATAGGAAACAAACACACATTTTTATTCATTGCAAAAGAAGAGCAGAACTGAAGACTTCATGGCTGTGAAGAGCACTTCAACACTCTCTTTGGTCCAAATGAAAGCTTACTTCTCACCAGAATGAAGTGATTGTACTCCTCATAGGTGCTCACTGCTCTTTCTCTAGCTGAAAATATGGAAATAAACAGTAGATGTGAGTCTTCAGGACAGTAAACACAACCCTCAGTCTCTGCTTGCAAATCAAAACATAAATGCAGATTTAGACTGAAGCTCACTGTCTCTGACCTCTCTAGTTCCATTTCAATGTATGACTTTGAAAAGTGTGTTACTTTGAAAAATGTGGTTGTTATTGATTATGTAACGAAAGAAAAAGACACAGGAAATCCACATAATTCTTAGCTCACCTTTTACTCTTTCATGGCTTTTTTCCTCGTGAGGTTCTCTTATTTCAAGAGAGAAGTTACATCAGACATGGAGCCTCATAGTTTATGAAGAGGCTATGTGACCTTTACACCTAGTACCTTCCAAAAAGACGAGATTGTAATTTCATGCTAACATGCTTCTGTTATTTTCAGGCAACTTCAACACCATCATTCTCATTTACCTTAAGCAGAGTCATTACAGAATTTGGTGAAGAAAATTCCAGCAGACGATGTTGCTCAGAGAAGTGTTAATCAGGGACCTCTGAGCTAAGCCCTTCACAGACAGACAGAATGTCATCCTGGACCACACAGAGTGACTTCCAAGATCTGCTCTGGGTAGTTTAGCAAACATTCTCATGTTCTGAGTCCACAATGCCTAGAAAACAGGAGACTACAATTCCAGAGCTTTCATTTGCAACCTCTCAACCACATCAATTTGACTGACTCATCTCAGAATAAAGGGAATGGGTGAAAAAATAGTAATTATAGCTGCAGAATTTTTCAAAAATCCTAATTTCCCCAAACAAGTTAAGGTTTACTGTCTATCCTGTGTAGTGTAAGTATTGCAAAAGCAAAGACACTTGCCTACAGATACAAAACAGATTGGAAAACCCCTGCCTTTGTGATTGAAGAATGTCTCCACCTCTTAAATACTGGAAGTTGTTATTGATTTCCCCAGCAGATGGAGTAGCATGTACAGTTTTGATGATTCCTGCCAACTTATTTATGGGACTTATTTATTTGCAATGCATACTATGTTTTTACCTAGAATCATGGAATTCTACTTGGTTCAGTCTATCAAAAAAGCAAGTTCCGAAGACTGAATAATATAGCTGATAAAACTAAGAATCCTCTTTCTCTCCATAACTCTCCAAGACCTTTGAAAAGACGATGTAACTTTTATTTAGGTTCTGCTTTATCTTCAGCTCTTTGCATCACCTGCTGTGCAGCAGAGCAGGAGAAACATAACAAGTTCAGAGGATGCAGGCATTCATCTAGGTGTCCAAAAGGCTCCACAAGAATCATATGGTCATAGGATAATTCTGCTTGGAAGAGACCTGGAAAGGTCATCTAGTGCAACACTCCCTTACCTACACCTCAAAGGCAGGTCACTCATGAGGTCAGACCAGGCTTCCCAGGGCTTTATCCATCAGATATTGAAACTCTCCAATGGAGAAAGGAGCCTGCACAACTTCTAGGGGCAACTTTGGCTCAACCATCCTCATGGTGAAAATCTATCTGCTTATATCCAATAGATCTCCTTTCAACTTAACCCCATAGTTTCTTGTCCTCCTTCCATGAACTGCCATGAAAAGACTGCCTTTGACTTCTTCATGGCCTTTGTGTAGCTCTAGGAAGGATGTTACTAAGCCCCAATTTATCACTCTTTCCTATCACTGAGGGTGATCACATGGGGTGAGAGGTGGACACAGCCAACCTCTGCTGTAAACTGACACATTGCACCACTCTCCTCCTGTATTCCCTCATGCTCACAGCTCATGCACAGGCTAACTCAGATGGACTTTACACTTTTATGCCAGGCACAGCATTACATAGAGGAATATCTGTAACTAAAAGACCCAGAAATCCTGAATTCCAGCCTGACCTGTGTCACTGAATTGCTATACAAAAAAGATTACATTCTTTCATTTCTACACTGCTTCCATGCAAGGACAACATACATCTGACAGAAAATATATATATTCAGCCCATCTTAGCAAGTCTGGCCTGAGACAAACACTATTATTTCTTCATTCATGTAGAAAAAGAACACACCTCCTAATCTAATGCACAGAGATCAGTTTTAGAAGCAGACGTGATAAGGTGGGACCGACCCAATGCTTTCATCTCAATTTGTTTTTTCCTGGAAAAGGCAGGATGACTCTAGGTCCCCTCAGCAGAAATCCAAGCAGTGCTTTCTGGCAAGGAATGATGGTGGGCACATACACAAAGAAATTGGGAGTGGCACTGATGCAGTGCAGAAATGAAGGCAGGAGCAAAGCACTGGCATTGCCTTGATGTAAACAGCTTTATCTCACACACAGCAACAAAGAACATGACCTATGATTACTGCTTTTCACAGCAAGCAGAAGGAAACTGCCTGTGCAAGACCAACCAAGATGAAGGTGAAGTCAGTTCTTCAGTGAACTACATCCAAACTTGAGCTACAGGGAATGACAGAGCTAGAGAAGGAACCTTAACTAACATCTAGTTCCAGCCACCTCGCCACTGACATGAATGATGTCCTCCTTCAAAGTAGAAACTGCCACTTTATCAGGAGGTTGTAAGTAGGTGAGCACCTGATAAGTGTTATGATTGCTTAAAACAGAAAAGAACTTGAGGGGTTAGTCTGGCCAAAGCTTGAAGGCAGAAAAATGGGCGAATAATGAAATTAAAGTGGTATATCTTATTACAAATAGCTAGTAAGTAGCAGTGGTTCTTAGTGCTATAGGGGTTTTACCCAGCAGCATCAAGTGAGGGTGAGAAGGGAAATGTAGGATGGGAAGCACTGCATGGAAGCTCTTCTGTCACAGAAGATACTGGAAATATTTAGCATGGGCGTGCTAGTTAGGCATTGAAGTTATACTTTCAAATCTGGGACTTGATGGTGTTAAATGCACAGTGAAAAAATTAGACTTTGCACACAAAAGTATGGCTTTGACTCCATACATTTGCTGGTTTACAACAGCACAATGGAGTTGCACTGGAATGCCAGAACCCATGGTGCCATCGTTCTCCCACTTTAATCTGCCTTTGCAGGTTTTTCACAGTTGGGTACTTCACAAAGACACTTACAGTAAGATAGGATGCTGTGTTTGGAATGTATGCCAGTTTTTATGACAAAGTTCCCTGTAATCTGATCCGTGAATTATCAGTATTGTTGCCAACTTCAGCATTATCTGAAAGCCACTGTTTTACAGTAGATGGTGGAGGAACAGGGTCTAGAGCATGAATACGATTGTCTCACACAACTTTTCTACAAAACATGGTGATTAGGTGGCTTTTTAAGATACCTCTTCTCATAACCTGATGCTTGTGCATTGTAGGGGTAAGGCACAGACTGACTTCCACCAACACCATCCTCCTAAAGTACAGGCATATTTACATTGCCTGTGAATCAGCTACAGATTTTACTAAATCTGGCACAACTACACCTACAGCTTCACTGCCAAGAGGTGTCTTTTTATACAGGGAGGTAGCTAACTGCTGTACATATCCCAGTGTACCTTCTCAGACAAGACATGGGAAGTTCATATATCTTAAATTAAGGAGTTTGATTGATCTGTAAAATGCTTTAATGCTGTGTTGCCTGAAAGAGCAGGGAAAGTGAACTTTGAGACATTGGCATTATTTTCTCCCACTAAGCTTTGACATCTATATGGCAAAGATAAGCCAGTTGTAAACATTCAAGTATCTGTACCTAAACTCCCTGGAAAACCTGGAAAAAAATCCATGCTTCAGCCACTACACAGGACCTGGCTGGTCAGCACTTGCAGTTACCTGGGATTATATGAAGGCAATTCTTCCTCAACACTTTTAGCCTCTTGTCTACTTGAGAATGAGGTGAAAACCATCCAGCCTTGAGACTCTGGACAGACAAATGTTCCAGGAGAGAGAACCAGAACTCTCATCCTGGTTTGAACACACAGGTATGCAGTGGCTTTAACTCATTTTAGCAAAATATCTTAATGATCCTTTTTTGTTGGCAAAGAAGTGCCTAGAAAAATTGTTACAGTTCTATTCCTAGAGCCCCTTTTCCTTTCAGAGAATAGTCAGTTCAAGGGGAGAAGAATACAGGGTGAGTATATACTTGGAAGTTTTCTTCCTTCTTCTGGATTCACTGGGAATGCTAAGAGGAAATTCAGAAAAACATACTTTTCAACTGAAATCATACCAAAAACTAACTTTTATGTGTTGCTCTGGCCACCTAGTGCACGCTGTAGGCATCTTCTAGTACAGTCTGTGTGATATCTACACATAACAGAAATGGTGCAGGCTATTGAGAAGTTAGAACTTTATATAAATCAGTTTACGAGCCAGCAGATAGATCTGAATGCACAGGTGGTGAGTGAGAAATGAATAAGCAGAAGGCCTGGGAACAGTGCCTAGTGAATTTTGGGAAGGCACTCTCAAGCATGTCTGAGTTTTCACTTGCATCTTCCATGCATGAGGCTAGAGCCTGTCCTTATGTGAAATCCAGTATCTCAGTGCCAGGATTACGCTCAAGCCCAGACATATCAGGTTTTTTGAGGATGGCCATAAACAGGGACAGAAGCTTGAAGTAATCCTGCAGTGATGCAAACTCACTGTCATGCTGTTGGCAGGAAGGCAATTGGTCTCATTATCTGCATCTTCAGCAGGTTCATGAGGACACCAAATTTCACAAAGTGGTAGCTGGTGGAGAAGAGCCCTGAAATCTCAGTGACCTTAGCAGTGTGCAAAAATGAGCCAAAAAAACCTTCTGAAGTTCAGGACAGACAAATATTAAGTCCTGTACCTTGGATGAGCAACTCCATGCAGTGAGACATGGCCTGGCTCTCCAGAGATCAGTCCTGCACAATGTCCCAGTGGACACACTGGACACAAACCAGTAGCACACTCGCTTGCAGTGACGAAGGCTAACCATGGAGCAAGATGCACAGCGGGCATGTCACACAAAGCGCTCATAAAGATACTCCCTTATTACACACTCCTTTGGAAAACTGAGTTTTGTGCCCCCAGTGCAAAAAAAACAATAACAAACTGGAGAATCTAGAAGAGGGATATTTAGATAGTTGGAGGCTGGTGCACATGACACACAGGGACAGAGACAACCAGGTTTGGTTAGCTCAAGAGGCTGAGGATAAAACACAAGCTCCTGTCCCCAGCTAAGGTTAGAAAGTAGAAGGAGCTAGAGCCCTCCCAGCAATGCAGGACAAGAGGCAATCCCTGCAAGGTCCAACAAAGGAATTCTAATTGGATATAATAAACATTATCTTCACCAGACAGTGGTTAAGCACAGAGACAGGTACCCAGAGAAACCCTTTCCTTGGAGATTCTCAAAATGCATCTCCAGAAAGCCCTCAGCAACCTGATCAAGCCTTACTCTGATTTACTCTGCTCTGAGCCAGGAGCTGGATCAAAGACATTGACAAGTTCTTACCAAAGTACATTTTGCTATGACCTATACCCATATTTCCAATACTGTTTCACACTGTCGTGGCTATCTAGTGTTAAGAGCTGGTTTCAGTGTGAATTTCCATTTAATGGAAAATGTCATTTGCAATTACTTTTCATTGTAGTTTCAATCAAACAAAAAAAATTGCTTTGAGATTTGAAAAAGTTAAGAGTGTTAATTTTTTAAAGATATTTAATAATACACTTAATTTTATTAATCAATTACTTTTTGAAGTAAAAGGAGGAACATGGAAACAAAAATGGAACAAAATTAGAAAACAAGATCTACCAAACCCCACAACTGCATCAAGTTCAGATTCACACTGAATTACAATAGTTTGGTCCTTTACAAATTTCTGTGCAGCTGTATCATACAGTTATGTTTTCTCCCTGACAGATGTCTCCCTGAGGTGACGAACACACATGGTCTCCTTCACTGATTACAACAAACACCACACTCCAACTGCATGGCGCTTCCACGTAAGTCAGGAGTGACATTACTTACCAGCCAGTCTTGGGAATTTAAGGCAACATTGCTTTAGGTTCTTTTTGTATTACTTTACCAGAAAAACAACCAAGACAGTAGCTAATAAACTGAAAGGTCTCACAGAATAGAGTTTGATAATTAAGCGATGTTGAGAATGCAGCCCCTCTGAAACCAGAGCATACTAATCACAAATTTATTGCTGATTTTGGAAGCATTTCACTCAGATAATGTCTAACCTCTGCAGCATTTGTAAGCATATTTTCTATCTCTCTGTAGTATCTGAGAAGAAAATCAGGTCAGCATATTTATTCAGTGATAAATGCATTAACTAAAAAAAAAAAAATCCCACCAAACTGTATCTGGAATTTCACTTTTTAAGACAAGCAGCGATTTCAAGGAAGTGGTGCATGGGAAGTTTTGCTTAGCTCTATTTTATGAAATAATAGTGTAACTTCAAAGAATTTCTGAATTTTGGTTTGGTCAGAAAGTCACAGATAGTATTCTGAAAGGCAGCTGTGCAAAAAATCATTCAGAATAAGAAACAAGGATAATTATTTGCAACCTGCTGCCACGTGTGATAGCAGTATCAAATCTGTGGTGATACACATCTCAACTTGAATTTTTGATTTAAATAAAATAGGTCTGTCCAATTCATTATTGTTGCTGCCTGGCATATCTCTGCATCAAAGCATTATCCTACTACATGGCACAATTCCGTGTTTTCAGAGGTCTCCAGAGAAAAAGAGGTAACTAGAGCACAGAAAAAAAGAAGGGAAGATAACAATACATGTCAGGGATTAGATATAGTCAGTAACTTCATACCTGCTCTTGCTTAGCCTGCCTTTCCTTTCAGCAACTTCTGAAATCATGGCAGAAATCACAAATGTTGTACAAGTTTCCTCTCAATAAAAAAAAGCCAAAACGCAGAGCCCCCCTCAGAGATCTTAAGCTGAGAATCATTACACTTCTTAGTATATTATTACCAATGCCAAGTTTAGAGAAGTCTTCTATACACATTTATAAACACATTTATAAAACACATTTATATGAACAGCTAATACGAAGATGTCGATGCAGCCTTATTACCAAAGCAGGAAGTATATAATCAGCTAGACTTTGAAGTCATCTCTTTCTCCAGAAAAAAAAAACAAACAAACAAACCAAAAACCTCTGGAAAGAGCACGTGTGTGCATGTGTGTGTTTGTTGAGCAGTAGAGCTGGCTTCTAAGCAGATGGCAAAAGTAAAAGGCCTGAAACAAATCTGAAACAGCAGAACTAAAGAAGCCAATACACCTGCACATCAATAGCTCATGGGTGATCATGGACTTCGGTGTGCAAATACGTGCAAGAGCAAAAGTTGAAGTTTTAAGTTTTCCTATCATAAAGGCATTAAAGAAGTCTCTCTCCCCCTTTTCTTCCTGGGTAACAAGTTAAAAGTGCAAGGCTTTTGCACAGCAGGAGCTTTGACCATCTCACCCTTTTATCAGTTACCTATTCCATCCAACCCTCAAGAACACCGTCTTTCAGCTTCTAAGTCACTGTTAAATTAGACTGAACCTGCTCACATACTCAGATTTATTTTTGGGGGTGGGGGGGAGGAAAACCTTAAGATAAATGAACTCGTGCAAAAGAATCATCTCCTTATAAAACCCCTTCTTCAGCTGAGGGATAATGGAGTCTGAGGTTGCAAATACTTTAAGTCAAGGATAAAAGGTTCTAGTACTTTATAATTATAATCTCTTCTATGGAAATACAAGTTCTTCCAGATATCTTGAATCTTTATTGTTAAGGAGGCAAAGTAAAGATCTTTAAAGACTTAAGAGCCTTCTGCAGCACCTAAGTAAAGATATTTACAACAGTCAGCTCAGTCAAGCTTGTATTTCAATCACATAGCAGCAGGCATAAAAACCCAAAGTCTTACTAATTCCTGGTCACCTGATACAAAGCTTTTCAAATGACTGTCCTTTCTTCTTTTCTACCTGAAAAGACTGAAAGACTAGTTTTTTGTATCACAGATTAGCTACTGTTTAGCAGTATGGCTATAGTTTATTCACCCAGGCCAAACAGAATTCCACATTCATTATTAGCCAAAATTCTGTTTAGTCTTTTCAACCTGCATTTCTTTATCTGTACCTCTCTGGAGCTGAAGTTCGATAAATATCAGTTGCAAGACTCCACTACAACTCGTGTACATGAAACACAAAGAATATGAGCACAAATATCCAGCACATTCATGCTAATAATTTAAATAATCACAACTTGGAAACATACAATAGAGAAATCTAGGTTTTAATGAAGTACAAGGAAAATAAAACTACAGATGTTTCAGCTAGCTGAATCCAACTTAAGTATCACCAGAGGTAAACTGACACAAAATATAAAGCCAAGAAAGGGTGGGAAGTAACACACAGTAAACACTTATTTGTGCAAAATGAGAGGTTAGGCTCTTTTGACAGTGCATGCAAAAATCCACAATACAGGCCATTCTAGAAAACAATTTAAGAAAGGATAGCACTGTCAAAATAGTCAGCATTTTCTACTCAGTTGAACTAAATGTATTAAAATGCATTTAAATGTATTAAAAATTTATCAAAAGGCTGTACAGCAATAAGCCTCCCCCTCATCAATTTTTCAAGATCATCATCAATTCTGGTCTTTAGAAGCAGAAGGACACCAAAAAAGCAAAAATATGGAAGGCTTTAAATGGAATTATTTGATGTGAAAAAACAGCTTTTAGGGACCAGAAGTGTTTAAAAGAAAATTGTTTACTGCTGTATTGGAAAACAGTCAAACAGTGTATTAGAAAACATAGTAAAAAAGGTTACCTACTTTGATATTACTGCTACTTTTGATATACTGTTATTTCTTACCCTTACACTATTTTAGAGTATTCAATTCCTTTTCCTTTGAGCACCACAAATTAGCTCAGCAGAGTCTGTTCACATGGTTAGCAGAACAAGTGACCTGCATTCAGTCTTCTCTTTACATTTTCTTGCCTTAAAATGAAATAGCTGACTGTACAGAATTTATTTTCTTGCTAAGAAAAGCATTTCAGTGAGAGATCCTTATTTCCACCTTTTGAAGCGGTGAACTAACCCCCCTACTTACTTTATTTTTCCCTTGTTTTAACTTCCCTTCCGTATGCATAAATGATTTATGGATCCTTTTCCCTTTGATACATGATTTATTTGTATCAGTTTCCACCAATTTAGTGTTGTGCTACACCACTGCCTTTGAGTCTCCAAAATTCCCTGCTCCTCAACTTCCAAACCTCTGAAAACACCTTCCTACTGTTACATTTTCTAAGACAACTTTCAGTTTCTGCTCCAAGTTTTCTATCTTTCCCTCTACATTTACATTAGGCACTATAGCATTAGCACAGCTCAAAAAAATTACCTCTGTAGCCCTGAGACCACATTCCTCATTCTTGTTTTTGTTCTGAACAGTTTGGTCTTTTCAGAAGTAATGCTGATTTAAGAACTGCTTTAAGGAAGGTGGTTAGAGTGTGCTTCTACAACATGCAGTTAGAACTTCTGTTAAGGCTGCATAACTAAGAATATTGTTTTCCCATAACAAGCTGATATTCAACCAGGATCTTCCAGACCATATTAGCAGTGAGAAATGCTAATGCACAAATGCACAGATATCTTTAAAAAGAGAAGGGAGAGCTGTGTGACTGTTCAAAAGGAAAATATTGAACATCCAGAAGTAAACTGGAGTGATTATCTGAAGCAACACTTAGCTGTATCTCAGCCTATTTGCATGTCCTGTTATTTGAAATGCAGTCATTGCTTTTCCAGTCTTCCCACTCCATTTAATTCTCCTTGAAGGAGTCCAGACCTGCAGTCACTGAATCACAGATTATCCTAAACTGGAAGGGACCCACAAGGACCACTGAAGTCCAACTCCTGGCCCTGCATAGGACAGCCCCAAGTACCACACCCTG
Source organism: Dicaeum eximium (assembly GCA_013396995.1). Taxonomy (NCBI): domain Eukaryota; kingdom Metazoa; phylum Chordata; class Aves; order Passeriformes; family Dicaeidae; genus Dicaeum; species Dicaeum eximium. The sequence continues at coordinate 382,736 of VWZP01001410.1, read as the reverse complement.
TGACTGAGGGTGAAAAATGTCTTTGACAGCCATGCAATTATTCTTTTTATAATCAGTTAGGTACCAGTTCATGTTGTTCCTCAAGTGCAGCTCAAAAAAACAACATATAACTTTTATGCATAATGAGCACTGAGTAAAGTTTAACTTGCATTTAGAAAATAAATTAAATTAATCCAGGTATTCTTCTGGAGTTAAAAGAAGAACATGACCATCTCAGCACTGGTACCTCAGTTTTATTTCAACAAGGACATTGGTTACTTTCTCGTGTTTGTGAGCCTGATTTTGTCTCTTTCATCCACAAAAGAAGATCTTCCAGCATAAAATTATATAGAAATGTATAGTTTGGGAGAATCTGGTTTGACTTGTCAAAGAGCATTTACTCAGAAATATGATTATTTATGAAAACCACCAGTAAAGTGTGTTAGCTGTGGTATACTGGAAGAGGAAAAAATACAGCTAAGCCTTTCTATTTCCATATGCAACTTTTATTGCAATACCTGTATTCTAAGTGTACAGATACAAATATAAAATGACCCATGACAGGCTTTAAAGCTGCCCGAGTAGCAAACTGAGAAATTAATTCGGTATTATAGCCAAAGTTGACAAGACTTCAACGGTGAAAGGAAGCTTCCCCAGTCTCTCTCCAAGAACAACCAGGATCCACCATAGTTTTGGTCCAAGATGTATGCTTTAAGTTGGCAGCTGAGTCTAGGAACGAGTGTATTTACCCCAGATGTGCAGCATAAACACAGAAGCAATAAAAAGAAGACTCATGACCAAAACTGGAACAGGTCCACTAAAAATAAAGAGAAAATGCATTAACATAAAAAGGAAGTCTGTCTTGCCCATCATCAGCTAAGTGAGCTCATCAGTTCATACGGAATTGTACAAGAAAACTCTTCTTCCCTCCCCACAGAAATACCTTAAGGCATATAGAAATGAGATAGCCATCTCTATCAAAAACTGCTGCTGCCGCCACTGTTTTAAAGACATATCTGTACACCCCAAATGTTATATGAAAAAGCACAACAGAGGAACAAAGCCCCCACTTGTTAAAAAAGCCATTAACGGTTCATTATTATTCATCACTGTTTCCACAGTCCCTGGAAAAGTATCCTCTGTGTTTACAACTCAGATAGCCAACTGAGCAAAGATGCAGTCCAATACAAAAAACAACAGAGTCCTCTAGCGGCTACTAAAATTTTGGCAAAAAATTCTCATTAGCTGTTTTATTTTAGAGGTTTTATTTCATTTGAAAACAATGGCAGCAGTGGGTGAGAGACAGGGACTTCTGCTTTCTTGGAAAACATACACAAAGTGGAAAACCTACATCATTAAATCCTTACCTAAAATGAATAAATTATTTTTTTGCCTTTTTACTTTTATATATTGCTTGGAAATTTTATAGTAATGCTTTTAAAAAACAGGTTAATCTTAGGGTGCACGTTGATACCTTCAATCAGCTGTTTCATGCTGTTCTGAGATGCAACAATTACATGAACACACACACTCAGCTCTCCTTCATACCACTCACTTCATACAATCTCATTTCTCATTTTCAAGATGCTATTGGGAAATCTGTTATCCAGCCTGTGTTACCCTCCAGGGTACTGTTTATAAGCACATAAATGCTACCTGAATACAAAGTTAAAAAAAAGGAAACTGAAAAGGGATTCAGAGAGTATTTTTCTTATGAGATCGTGATCCACATACCTTTAATGACCACAACTGTAATCTTAAATTGAGTTTTAAAACTCAATTATTATCTATCATACTTAGACTTATTCGGGTATGGAGAATCCTGAACACAGACATAAAGCATTTAGCAAATAAACCAATAACAGAATAAACAAAGTCCACATACATGGTCACTACACAAGCAAGCCCTTCAAGAGATATCTTTCACTAAGGAACAGAATGTAATTCTCAAACCCTAGCATTTTATACATATAAATAAATATCTTTATTCTATAATTTTTATTTATATATATGTATACATGTAAGTTTATAGCCTACATAATATCAATCATAATTTATAGTTCTTACACTGTATCTGAATTACTATTTAACTCATTTGAGCCTTTAGCAGTAGGGATAGGTAACCTGCTCTGCCAAAGGCACATGGGAACAAAGCAGCATCACTAATCAGAACAGAACTACATGGAAATAAACAGTGGGGACTGATTGTGTGTTCAGTGTTTTTTTAACATGAAGATGACATTGAACTCCTAGAGAAAAAACAACTCTCCAGTACTGACACATATATCTCATTTTCTCCAGTCCCCAAGTAAACCTGTTGAAACCCTGCAATTCTCCTCCACACACTTGCATCTTCTCAGCCCACCACAAATAAATAAATGGATTCAGACACCTCTAAAGATTTGGTACTGTACATTCTCAGAATGTCTTTCATAAGGCTGCATATTGTACAACAAGCTCAATTTGACTTTCTATCCACAGGAAAGCTGCCCCATAGCTCTTTAAGCAGAAAGCCAAGACAAGACAGAGGAACCACAGGTACCAAGTGACCCAAACAGATGAAAAACTTTGGGTTTAGTTTTCTTTTCAAAGCATGTAATCTCCAAGCTTTAAAGAGAAAAATATCATATTCCCTCCAAGCCAAATCCCTCACAACTCCCTTTCACTAATAGCTGTTTTTAAAGGCATACACATCTTGAAGCATCTTGTAATGCAAATCAAGGATCTTTCCTGAGGGGAACCAACTTGCCTATTCAACACATTTATTATTTTGGATGTTGAATACAGATACAAAATACTCAAAGCATCAATCTAATTCTGCACAATATACAATATATAAACTTCTTTTATGTAGAGCGAAATTCCCCTCATTGTAGCTAGTATGAATGAACCTGTTCTCAGGTGGTTTTATGTATTTTTTCATAGAAATTTTAAGAGCTTGCATTTTAAACAATATGAAATAACATCAAAAAAGCCCACCCACCACCACTACCAGGCTAAGCTTTCCCATTGCTTTATGCAGTAGTGATCACAACCATTTCTAAAAACAACTTCAGCTGAAGCACTTCACTGAGGCAATCACAAACCTTTGATAACCCATTCTCATTTTAAAGCCTACTAAACAGGGCAGACATAATAACAACTGGTTGCTATGGAAAAAAAAATTTTGAAGAAAAATACCTAGAAAGCCATAAGCAAGAAAGTTGCTACCAAGCCATGGCTCAGAAAATGTTTGTTACATTTAGTGTGGAGTGATTTGTAAAACCAACTCATTTTTATAGATTTGATGCTTTCATTAAAAGCCTGACCATACAGTTACCCAAAGTAGCTTCCAAAAAAAAAAAAAAACAACACTCCCAGTGCTCCAAAACCTTAAAATTGGGAACCACTGTGTCACAACATAAATAGATGGGAAAATCTGTCTACTGATCTGCTTGCACTGAAGATGAGAACAACTGAGTGGCCATTCAGCACCACAAGTGAAATCAAAGTATTCACAAGGAAACTTAGCAAAATTGTTAAAGTTTGTATCACAAGACTATTAAAAAAAATCATAATGCCCTTCTGGGTTTTTTTCCCTGTTTGGTGTAATTAATTTTTTAAATTGAACTTTAGTAGACCAAACAACAGAGAAAACAGTTGCCCTGCATATCTGCAAAGACTTGCTCTAGAACACTATTGCTGCTCATTGTCTTTTCTTTGCCTTGTCTCCTTTCTGGACTCAGAATGGAGTAAGCAAGGCAGAACAGCACAACTTTGGTGGTTTGTCGGATACATTTTGTTTTCTAAAGTTTTCACATGAAAATGAAAACAGGTAAGAAAACTTCAAAGGAAGGATTACTCATGGAATTATCACTAAGTAGCCTATCACCAGCCCTTCCCCAAATGTTCTATCTGTGCAGCTAGCAGCAGCCCTCTTGAGGAACTCTAAAAGAAAATATTAATGGATTTGAGGAAAAAAAAAAACAAGCAACAGGGTCAGCCCTGAGCATCTCAAGACTTTTCAACCCAGTAAGAACATGAGTTCATGAACTGTAATTCTACAATAAGCACAAATTTTCACTCAGATTGTAACTTGGCACACACTCATCAGCTCAAATACACCTTCCACCCTTGTTACCCAAGTATTAGGCTTCAAAGTTTGTTGGGAAAGTCATCTGAATGGCTCGAACTAGTCAAAAGAGTAAAAACTTAGCCTCTCTTTATCATTTAAGGGACATTACTACGGTATTTAACCATAATCTTGGAATATTCACTTTGTGACAATGGAGATATATAAGGTATATTGGCATGATATTTGCTAGGCAAGTTCAGCTAAAGTAACTTATCGGCAGCTTTTTAATAAAAACACCTGATGCGAGCATATGGTATACCAGTTATATTGTATTTTCAAGTGGTGCACAGGATCATAATATAGCTATTATAAGACAACAACCCAAAATTTTTATTTGAAAGAGAATGAAAACATGCACACAGATGTTTTAATTCACTGAGACAAGTGATCTCTCTCAACTTCAAAGTAATTGCTCACAGCCTTCAAAGACCACGTAGGGTAAGCTTTGGCAATTACAAAATACAATTTGTACCTACCTTTTTAAAACCACTGTAACTTTAAAAATTACTTCTCCAGGGTTACAGATTAAATATGTCATCCCAACCATCAACTCAGCAAGTTTTCCCATGCACACCAGAACACTCGCAGATTATTATTAATTCAAAGACTGCAAGACTATGTAGGCAGGGGAACTCTACAGCCCTCAAGCCTGCCACTACTGATTAACCCAACTTACACTTTGAGCCCTGGAGAGTCCTCAGTGTAGAACCGCCACATCCCACCAGTCCCTGTGGATGTGGCACGGCCTGCACTCCTTGTCCCACAGCTGGCATTTTTCCTGTAAGGGATGACAGCAGGAAACAAAGACCAAACAATATGTTAGTACTCTACCAGTTTCCAGGACCAAGAAGCCCAGGAGACTCTGCAGAAACTATACCCTTCACAGAACCCATTAGATTGGTAAAGACCTCTAAGATCATCAACTCCACCCTATGACACACCACCACCACGTCAACTAGACCATGGCACTAAGTGCCATATCCAATCTTTCCCTAAATACCTACAGGGACAGTGACTCCACCACCTCCCTGGGCAGCCCATCCCAGCGTCTAATCGCCCCTTCCTCCTGATGTCCAAGATAAACATCCCTTGGTGCAGCTTAAGACTTGTGCTCTCCTATCGTGTCATTAGTCGCCTGGGAGAAGACAGACCTGGCAACATCACCTGGCTACATCCTCCTTTCAAGTGCTTGTAGAGAATGACAAAGTCACCCCTGAGACTCTTTTTCTCCAGGCTAAACACCCCAGCTCCCTCTGCCACTCCTCACAGCACTTGTGCTGCGCAGACCCTTTCCCAGCAGCGCTGCCCTTCTCTGGGCTGCCATCAGCCGGTGCTGCCACGTCAGCAGAGGGCACCAGCCCGGGCACCCCGGCGAGCAAAGCGCACGGCGGGGCCAGAGCTGCCCGCGGTGTGGAGCCGCGGCGGGCACCCACCTCTGCCGGACGGTGGATCCCGCGGCGCGGGGAGCCACAGCCTTGCTGGGGGAGCGCCCGGAGGAGCCGACGCTGGTGGCGCTGGGGTTGGGCCCGGGCTGCGGAGAGAGGAGAGAAGCGGGAGGGGGTGAGAGGCGGCGGGCACTGCCGGCGGGGAAGGGGCGCCTCAGCCGCCCCCCGTTCCGGGCAGCCACTCACCATGGCGGCGGCGCTGGCTCGGGCTCGGCGCGGTCCCACACACACACGCTCCGCTACAGCCGCTCCGGCCACGTCCCCGCCCGCGTCAGGCTCCGCCCCGCGCCGCGCATCCCGGCGCCACGCGGCTTACCGGGATAATGCCTGAGCAGCATCGGTCCCTTATCCCTGTACCCCTCGCTCGGCGGCCGCGTTCCCAGACCGCTGCCCCGCCCTGACGCCTCGGTCGCGCCCGCTCCCTGCGCAGCGGCCGGGCCGGCGCGGCACCGCGGGGAACGGCGCGTCGGGCAGCGGGCGGGCCGCCCGGCGGGCGGGGCGGGCGGGAAGGCCCGGGAGGACGGGAAGGAAGGCTGACGTGGCCCTCCGGGGCTGCCGCGCTGCGCATGCGACCCCGCGGCAGCGGCCATGGAGGAGGCGGAGGAGGCGGCAGGAGCGGGCCCGTCCGTGCTGTTCCTGCACCCGGACCTGGGCCTGGGCGGCGCGGAGCGGCTGGTGGTGGACGCGGCGCTGGCGCTGCGGGCGCGGGGCTGCCGGGTGCAGATCTGGACGGCGCACTACGAGCCCGGGCGCTGCTTCGCGGAGACGCGCGGGCTGGCGGTGCGGCGGGCGGGCGGCTGGATCCCGCGCAGCCTGTGCGGCCGCGGGCACGCCCTGTGCGCCGCCCTGCGCATGGCCTTCGTGGCGCTCTACGTGCTGCTGCTCAGCGGAGAGACCTTCGACGCCTTCGTGTGCGACCAGGTGCGGGAACGGGCGTGGGCATTCCCATGGGCATGGGGACGGGAGCGCCGCTGCCGCTGGCCCGACTGCAGGCGGGGATGCTGGGGGGCTGCTCGTCACAGAATCACAGAATTGTTAGGGTTGGAAGGGGCCTCTGGCGGTCATCTACTCCGAGCCCCCTGCCAAAACAGGGTCACCTACAGCAGGTGATGCGGGAACGTGTCCAGATGGGTTTGAATGTGTCCAGAAAGCGGACTCCACGACCTCCCTGGCCAACCTTTTCTAGTGGTCTGCTACCCTCAATGTAAAGAAATTCTTCGTGTGGATATAGAAGTTCTCATGGTTTAGTTTATGGCCACTGCTCCTCGTCTTGTCACTGGGCATTACTGAAAAGAGTCTGGAACCATCCTCTTGACACCTTTGAGATATTTATTGAATTAATAAAATCTCCTCCTAGTCTTCTCTTCTCTAGACTAACCTGGCCCAGTTCTTGCAGTCTTTCATAAGAATTGTGCTCCAGAACCCCAGAGTATCAAATCCCACAAAATTGGATTCATTATGGGGTGTGCAACAAGCCAATAATGATGCACTCAAGAGAGAGACATTGATTGTTCATTTCACAGCTTTGCAAGCTCTTGCTGCTCCACGGTGTTCCACAAATCAAGGACACCCCATCAGGCTTTCTGTGCCGCCTTTTATACACGGAAACTCAGAGTTAGTAACTTCCCAAGTATGGCACCTCATAATGTTATGATTGGTTAATAATTTCCAGAGAAGAAAAGTGAAGCTGGAGGAGGATCTGGAGCACAAGTCTTATGAGGAGCGGCTGAGGGAGCTGGGATGTTTAACTGGGAGCAAAGGAGGCTCAGGGGGACCTTATCACCCTCTACAACTGCCTGAAAGGATGTTCTAGCAGGTGGGCATTGGTCTCCCTGACAGCTAGTGACAGGATGAGAGAACTTAGTCTTAAGCTGCACCAGGGGAGACTTAGCTTGGACAGTAGGAAGAATTTCTTCAGAGAGGGTGATTATACATTGAAATGGACTGCCCAAGGAGGTGATGGAGTCACCATCCCTGGATATATTTAAGGAAGACTAGATGTGGCCCTTTATGCCATAGTCTAGTTGACACAGTGCTGTTGGGTCATCGTTTGGACTCGGTGATCTCTTTCCCAACCTAATTGATTCTGTGATTCCATACAAGTTACATATCCCCAGTTAACTTCTACACTTGCTCAGGGAAATCATCTTCACCTGAGCAGGGGTCTTTCTGACCTATGGGTGTGTTACTATATATATATTATATATTATATATAATATATAACACAATATAGTGTTACAATGAATGTGGTTTAGCTATAGGGTACATGGACCTTGAGTATTTTGCAAAGTTAGCAATGTATACATAGAAATAAATCAAGATCTTGATTTACTACATCCTTAAGGCTTGTTAGTTTCAGGATGCCATTGACTAAAGGATGCTAGCTGCTGACAGTTCCACTGATTAGGTCTTCTTTCTTGCTGATTAGGCTGGAAGGTATACAAAGATCTTACATCAAAGAACATCCTGACTTTAGATAATCTTGACATATTCCACACTTTGTAATTTACCTCCTACATTCTGGAGCAGCTGGAGGGAGAGGATGCCACTGCTGCTTGGACACTGCTCCCAGCACCCCTGGTAGTGGCAGCAGGTGGTGCTTGGAGAAGTCCTGGGGCTTGATGGGACCTTGGTGGGGAGCAGGAAGAAATGATGGGGCCACAAGAGGTCCTGGATGAAGGAGTACAACCTGATGTGCTTATGTGGGAGAGAGGGAGAAGGCACTTGGCTTGCAAAGCAGTGGCTGTCAGAGCATGGCTTTGAAATCACACGTACACACTGGTGGCACTGACACAAATGATTAACCTCTCCTCTTGTCCTGTCTCTCTGGTTGCACTAGGTGTCTGCCTGCATTCCTGTACTTAGACTGGCCAGAACCCGTAAGAAGGTTTTGTTTTACTGTCACTTTCCCGATCAACTTCTGACCAAGAGAGAATCTCTCCTGAAGCGCCTCTACAGACTGCCACTCGACTGGCTGGAGGAGTACACGACTGGCATGGCAGACTGTGTCGTTGTGAACAGCAAGTTCACTGCCAGCGTGTTCAAAGACACATTTAAGTCCCTGTCTCACATAAACCCAGATGTCCTCTACCCATCGCTCAACATCAGCAGCTTTGAAGAGATTGTCCCTGCAGACATAGCTGATCTGATACCCAAAAAGAAAAAGTTCTTGTTTCTTTCCATTAATAGGTATGAGAGAAAAAAGAATCTGGCGTTGGCTCTCGAAGCTTTGCACGAACTTCGAGGGAGACTTGATTCTCATGAGTGGGATGAAGTTCACCTGGTTATGGCAGGTGGTTATGATAAGCGAGTTCTGGAAAACGTGGAGCACTATGAAGAGCTGAGGAGACTCGCAGCCAAACTTGATGTTAATGACCATGTGACTTTTCTGAGATCATTCTCAGACGAACAGAAAATCTCTCTTTTTAGTAACTCTGTATGTGTGCTTTATACACCAAGCAATGAACATTTTGGCATTGTCCCTTTGGAGGCAATGTATATGAGATGTCCAGTTATAGCAGTTAATTCAGGTGGTCCTTTAGAATCCATCTCACATAATGTCACAGGATTTTTGTGTGATCCTCTGCCAACCCAGTTCGCTGATGCCATGGAAAAAATTGTGAGAGATCCTCTCTTAAAGGACACAATGGGAGCAGCTGGGAGAGTGAGAGTTACGGAAAAATTTTCTTCAGAAGCTTTCTCAGAACAGCTGTACCAATACATACTCAGATTAACAGAATAAAATTATATTCCTGTGTTATATTTTAGAACATTGTGTCTCTCATTTGTGTAGGGGACCAGTATTCATTGTGACTGAAGAAGAACTAGGGATATCTAAATGTCCTTCTTTTGCTTCTTGTGCTGCCTTATGTCACTTGACACATAGAAGGAGCAAAACATGTCCCACTGTGTCATTAGAAGGTTAAAATTTTCATGTGGTAGACTCATCTGCCATTGCAGAAGTTTTTTTGTGTACTATGCCTTGGAAAAATGCGAAGTTTAATGGCAGTAACTTATTAGGAAAATTACTGCATGTTTTATTTAATACTATATGGAATGGCTGATTCAATTTACAAAATTTGGATTTGTCCAGGTAAGACACACACAGCATTATTTTTATGTAATTAAAATGGTCATTGGTGATTTGTAAGTAAAAGGGCTGTCTCAGCTGAAGTACAGAGAAAATTGCACAGTCCAACGAACTGCATGTTTCAAAAACCCAGGAGTGTTAGGAATATGAATGGTATGGGTTTTAAATGATTGACCTTTTACTGTGCTTGTCCAGTTGCATTGTGTAGTCACACTGGGTGTCAGAAAAGCATACAGGTGTGTGAGCAGGAGGAAGTGAGACTAGAATAGCACCAAGGATATCGGACTACCTCAGGCAAAAAGGTGAGTGCTGAAATCTATGTTTGTTCATTACCTGCAGTGCTTGAAGATGTAATTTTACTTTGGGAATTTCTGGTTGGTAGATACTTAAATGAGTTTCCCTATATTTAACATATTCTAAATGACAGCACACTTTTAAAAAAGGTCTTAATCTGGACCAGGCAATAAAGACGTTTTATTTTGCCTAATTTAGTGGTAACTTTATGGTTTCCTAATGCAGTGAGTGCACATCTGACAGTTACTGAGATTTTTTTCCCAAGCTGGTGTGGGGAAAGGAATATATTTTTTGTTCATCTACCTCTGTTTTAGTGCATCTTTAGTAGCTGATGATTCTGTTTGGATATAACACACAGGCTTTTTTGGTTTTAACAAAAGGCTTTTATTTAAAGTAAAACAAACAAAAATCAAACAAAGTTTGTCAGTCTTTAATCAAGAAGTTGGAATACTCTAATTTTTATTCGTTATGGAGTGAGAGTGGGTGGTCTCACAGGCCCTATTTCCTACATTTCTATTCAATCAGAAAAACTGGCAGGCCTAAGTCTATATTCTTTCTAGCCTGTTCCAGCATTTCTGCTCCTTTCCAGCCCTTAAAAGTATTCCTAAATCTTGGTGCAACTTTTTCATCATGGGTGTGGCAATGGATGACTAAAGGACCAGAAGAGACGGTGAAAGCTGTCTGTGATCAGATAAACACCTTCAAGACCTGCTTGGCCTTGGTTTTGAGTTCCGTTTAGAAGGTACAAGGTGGCTGGGGCCAATTCCTGTGCTTGCTTAGTCCGTGTTACATTCTCCTCTCTCAGTTGCCCTGGAGTTAACCTGAAGCCTGAAGAGACACACTGGTGCATGGTTGCCAGCATAGCTTCAGGGGTAGCTCTGTTTCTGCTCCAGCCTCGGCCTCCAGTCTTTTCCTGAGCTGTGTTGCTGGCAGGCATGTGCCTAGTCCTATATCCTGCAGCTTCTCTTCACTGAATTTCATGGATTCCAGTCGGACCTGACCTGCCATCTCACATTTACCTGGTGATTGCTGTGACTGTCACCAGGCTGCCCTGCTAGGGTTCTGTGCCCTGGTTGGTGAGGTCACTGTCCTGTGATGTTAGCTCCCCTGACTTCTCACTGTCATGCCTTGCAGAGCAGCCCCAGTCCTGCTGCTTCATGGCACGTAGGTTGGACCACCTCAAGCCTGAGGCTGACTGCATGGAGCCTGGCCTTCAGGCTCCCCATCAGCTGCAGATTAGGCTCAGTTTCCTGCAGGAACCTGTGGTCAATGTGTAGAAGTGTGGCAGAGCACTGCAGGCTGCTTCAAGATCTCTTGCTTTCCATCTTGAGAAACCTGATCTAGTAAGAAATATCTCTTCCCATTGAAGGAAGGTTGGACAACATGGTCTTTAAAAGTTCATTCCAACCCAAACCTTTCTTTGGTTTTATGGTCTTCCAGAACCATTCAGTAGGGACTGCACAATTACATTAGGATTTATTGGTTAGATATGGCTAATCTTTACAGCCTATCCAGGTGCCATATATCCCAAGGGACATTAGACAATCGGCAGTAGGAATATCCCAGAACAATGTGGATTGTGACTGTGTGGAAGACAATGGCCATGCAGTCAAAAACCAGATGGGTTAGTTTATTTAAAAGTTTGGAGAGACTACAACTGCAGCGGCCAAGCACTGGAGTGCTGGAGCTCCATCAGGGGAAGTAATTGGCCAATAAATACACAAATCAGTTGACTCTGGAAACTGGGTGTGAAAAGCAAGCCTCTTTATAGTCTATGTCTGTCTGTGACCCTCAAAATGAGGTTAGGACTGGCCTACCGCAGAGCTGGACTGGCTTGGGCCAGTCTATCAGTTGTATTCTGGTGGTAGGCCAGCACCACTGTTGGTTCTTCTGTTGCCTCAAGAGTGCACTACCACTCCTCAGAGGCAGATTGGATTGCCAGGTCCTGTTTGTCTCAGTTGTAAAATTCCTATTTGTGGGAGTCATCTAACTAAAGAAAAGACATGGGGGCATGGCTTCTGCTTTGGGCTTGGTTATGGGACAGTGTAGCCCCTACAGCCCAGAGACATCTGCTTCCATGACGAAATGCCAGCCAAGACTTTGGCAGGGCAGTAAGGCAGGATGTGATGAATGACTCTTTCTGTTCCTCAGGAGCTTTGTGTGCTTCTCACGCCCATAATGTGCTGCACAGTCTGCTTGATAACTGTGTAGTGGTATTCTCAGCATGCTCATGTTCTCCAGCACTCAGCAGGCACACAGGCTATGCCTGGGGTGTCCTGAGTCACTTGCAGCAGTGGTGACTCCACGTCAAACCCCAGAAATCAGCTCTTTTCAACAGCACAGAGTGGAGTTCCTGGCATACCTGGTGGACCCTGACTACTGGCATGTTGATCCCAGATAGGTTGAAGCCACCTTAAAATGGCAAGCTCCTGTCAAGGGTCAGAAAGCCCCATACTTTTTTTTTGACAAAAAATGTGGAATACTGGCAGTGGAGGTAGAGTGTTAGATCAAGAAGTTAAATCTGTGATTATTCTTAAATGTTTTCAGATTATGCTGTGACTTTTTGGTGTGTTTTTATTTTCTTATGAGCCCTGGGGTTGACTCAGTTGATTAAAGCAGGGTGCTGATAATGCCAAGGTGGTGGGTTTGATCCCTGCATGGGCCACTCACTTATGAGCCAGACTCAGTGATCCTTGTGGATCCCTTCCAACTCAGACTATTCGGTGATCCTGTGCAGGTATTTTTCTGTTCTCTTGAACATTCTCTTCATCTCATACTGTCAGAGAATCATAGAGTGGTTAGGGTTTGAACTGAGATACTTGGGTCATCTTGCTCCAACCACTCTGCCATGGGCAGTCACCCACCACCAAAGTTGGCTGCTCAAAGCTCCATCCAACCTGGTCTTTCCCTACTGCTCTTTTAAAGATCCACACATGAAAACAAAGTTTTAGGTTTACAGGAGAAAGAGACTAATCATTTCAGAAGGGCAGGCACTCAGTTCCTTATTTTACCACAGTGCAGCTTTGTTTCCTCTCTACTTCCTCTCTTCCTCTTTGGAAATCCAACAAGAATCCTGATTACAGACATAGAATCCAGGATGTTTTTTGTCAGTGACAAGCTTCCTGTCAATTAAATGGAAGCAGCTCCATCATGAGAGGACAATAAATACCCCCATATTTTACAAGTCAGCATGCTCTAGGGCATATCAAGTACATTTTGTTGTGCTGTCTCTAGACCAACACAATATGAAAAAACAAGGCTGACCGCTGTTGTGTTTCCAAAAATGCAGGTTTTTAAACAGTAATTTTTTGTACCTGTTTTGAACCCGTTTCAGAAATCCATACTTCTTCCTCTCTTCTCCTTTATTTAAATAAATAAATTATTTATAAGAGTTTTCTTTAAATCAAATTGCATATGCCTTGTGCAATCTGCTGTCAGAAGAAATATTAAATATTGGTGTAGTATTATTAAATAAGTTATCATTAGTCTACAAGAAAATTAAAGTTTTAAATTCATATCCCACCACTGTGGTGTGAAGGATGATAAAACAAAAAGTAAATGGCAGCAAGGAGGATTTAATCTCCTCTCCTCTCCTCTCCTCTCCACT